>JARJDQ010023565.1:0-10453 GCA_030264215.1 Geostiba sp. GC000077
TCTTATTATCGTCAAAGCAGAATGATAATTGCATCAGTACTATGCATGCGTGGATAAATATGTATAGCAGTTGTATGTTTGAATAGTTTGTTCGATGGTTTGATTGCAGTACGAGTTGTTGAAGACCATGCTTTCGTCGAATCCAGATGAGCGACCGGAAGTTAAACAAGTATGCGCGAGGTGGAAAACTGCTATACTTCGTAATATTTATCTAGGATTATTTATCCACGATTATTCGACTCCCTGTGTTGAACTCCAATCGGGAAAAGAAAAGGGAAAACACAATCTGGGGTGGCGATTTTCAACATCGGTCTCAGAACACTCCCTAACCCTAGAAGCCTTTGCTTTCCAGTAGTTTCCAGGGATCAATGAGGAATTTATTAATTTATCTAATTTCAATTTCAATAAACGATTTCGAAAAAAAATTAATATGTACCTCAGCACTAAATTCCTTCTATTGGTATATTACTCACGTGGTTATTTGCCGAAGCGTAGCCGACATTCGTAATAAAAAAGCCAACTTTACTGCCTTGATACATTCGGTGCGAAAAGTGCGAAGCAAAGAAATTATAGAAAGAAATGCACCTACTATAGACAACCCACAATGCGCAGATAAAGAATGCATAAGCATAACGTTGGTAGCGCCATCTTCACGGTGAAATGTATAATAAAACAAACATTTTGTTGCTTTTTACTCTTTTTGCTTTACGATTTTACCAAGTTTCACAAACAAATTTACGTTTACGCCTTGGCCTTGACCCTTGCGCCTAATGTGCCTAATCAAGAACAACCAAGAGGGCAAGGGCAGAAGATCACAATCACAACTCAAGCGAAATTGTATTCATTGCAATTTGCTAGCACGAAAATGTTGAAACTTGAAGAGATTCAAACAATCAAAAAATGCAAATAACAAGTGTCGATATCTCGACAGACGCCATCACAGTTTGCAGATCCCTCTGAAGACGCAATGCGAAGAGTTAAACTTCGAAATACCGAAACTCGATGGCATCGTCCATCGTGTAATCGTAATTTCTTAATTCGCAAAGAAATCGGAGTGGGGCGGCGCAGCACCTACACGCACACATCGCAAACCAGCGCGGTGCCAAGGGCCAAGTACTCACAAAACACAAGGGTATTACAAGGTGGGTAGGGTGGGTAGGGTAAGAGTACAAGTCGATAAGACGACAAGTGTAACTGTCGATGACTGCATTACACAAATCACAACTGCAAACTTCAAGTAATCCAACTACAAACGCACACAAGCACAAAGCGAACGTGGAACGTGCATCGCGCATACAAAATACAAACGCAGAGTTGCACTTTTGCACGAATTCGCGAAGCAAGAAGGTGAAGAAGCAATAAGGGCGTCAAGTGCGTTGTGCCTGCATCTCGAGAGGGGTGCATTCTGCACTCCGGAATACCGGAATCTCGGAATTCGGGAATTTGCACCGCAGTGGCAACACAAAAGAAGAATGGTTTCGGGCTCTGCGCACCGAGCACACCGCACATAAACAATTAGTCATAGTGCGTCGGCGCCGTCGCCGCGCGCGTTGAAAGGGAAAGCGAAAGCAAACTGCTCCTAACCCCAACGTTGCGCCGCAGTGTGCGCTAGCCCGAACACAACAAAAGCGAAAAGCATCCGCATCCGCATGAAACGAAACGCAAACCGCAGCGGTAAGCACACAATGCATGCATTCACACATTCTCCAGACATTCGTAATCGCAGAGTCGCAGACGATTCCCACCTGAACTTGATTCACGAAATCACGACCAACGAACGACAGTGTTGCTGTCTGCGCTTCACTCTTCATTGATTTCCATGATTCCATTACAAATTACAATCATTACAGTGATTGTTGCAGGCACACTAACCGGCATCGCAATGTAATTGCCCACAGCCCACATCTACATGCAATCATCATAATCACCTTACTCAGGTAACTCAGGATCTCAGGAATCTGTAAGTAAACCTATACACAATGATCATCGAGACATGTGTTGTTCATTGCCACAGCTTGTGTTGCAGACATGTAGATGAGATGTCGGGCCTGGCGACCAATGCACCGACATCAGCTGACGCCTGTCTCAGCATTGTGCACAGCCTGATGTGCCATCGGCAGGGCGGCGAGAGCGAGGGCTTCGCCAAGCGCGCCATCGAATCGCTGGTGAAGAAGCTCAAGGAGAAGCGCGACGAGCTGGACTCGCTCATCACGGCCATCACCACCAACGGTGCGCATCCCAGCAAGTGTGTAACGATACAGCGCACGCTCGACGGTCGACTACAAGTAATTTTCAGTTTTACACTTCATTTTCAAGATTGCAACTTTGCAACACCTTGTATATCATGGGGAAAGTGGGTTTATTGTATGATCGTGTATATTTGGTTGCAGGTCGCCGGGCGCAAAGGCTTCCCGCATGTAATCTATGCGCGCATCTGGCGCTGGCCGGATCTGCACAAGAACGAGCTGAAACATGTCAAGTACTGCCAGTTCGCGTTCGACTTGAAGTGCGACTCGGTGTGCGTGAACCCCTACCACTATGAGCGCGTTGTGTCGCCGGGGATTGATCTTTCGGGGCTGTCGATTCAGCCGTCGGCGCGGCTGGTCAAGGACGAGTACAGCGCCGGTGGGCCGGTGCCCGGAGGTAGCAGCATGGACGTCGACAGCGAACTGGCGCTGGCTGGAGGGGTTTCGCAGACGATACAGCACCACCCGCCCCAGCAGGGGTATACACTGGCGACGCTGCAATCACCGCCGCCTGGAGGTAAGCACGACTAACACGAACAAAAACTCCCTAGGAGCGAACATACTAGGGGATTTTTTCCGGCGGCTAGGGACTTTTGCACATGGAAAAATTCCCTAGGTGTGCGAACATGCTAGGGGATTTTCAGGCAGCTAGGGATTTTTATTGCTTACTGTCTTTGTTTTGCGCCATTTTGTTTCTTCATGCATTTCTTTTGATTTACTTAGGTGTCGTAGGCGATCCAGGTATAAATTATTCGAGTAATCGTCCGGTGCTGGGCCCGCCGCCGAGCGTGGCGAAGCTGGAGGCGGTCGCGTCCGCGCAGGACGCGCACCAGCGCAACAATTGGTTGCCCTCACGTATGCATCTACCGATTCGTAAGACATTTTTATTTTCGCCCCCCAAACTGATCCTCCTTTGTTTTTCGTTACCTTTTGCGCGCATATGCTTATCATTTGTGCAAGTGGCAACAATCGAGAATCGACGCGCCGAGCTTGTTATGATACAATATCAATTTACTCGCCGGGCGGTGCGCACAGTTTACAAATATGTTGTTTATGTCGCCGCCCAGCTCGCGTCTGGTTTCCTTTGCCTCGTCGTCGCTCGTGTAGGCTGACACTGAGTTGTTCTTGCAGCGTCCGGCGGCGTGCATCAGCACAGCGCAATGCCACAGGTGCAGCCGATCGCGCCGAGCAGCCAGGGGCAGTTCTACGGCTCGCCGGCGCCGCCACCGCAGAACAACGGCGCGCCACAAGTGGAGCGACAGCAGCAGCAACAGCAGGTGACAGATATCAACTCCAGTTTAGGCAGCACCTCGCCCGTTTCGCCGCATATGCAGCAGAACGGCTTCGTCAGTCAACCGGTGGCGAATGTGAGCACTGGCGGCGGTCCCACAGCCGCCCCCACGACCCTAGGACAAGCTTTCACCGGCGCCGGCGGCACATGGACCGGAGCGAACACGCTCACCTACACGCAGAGTATGCAACCACCCGAGAATCGAAATCATCACAATAACTACTGTACGTATGCTAGGAGATTTCAGGCGGCTAGGGACTTTTGCAAAGGAAAAACTCCCTAGATGTGCGAACATGCTAGGGGATTTTTTCAGGCGGCTAGGGACTTTTACAAAGAAAAACTCCCTAGGAGCGAATAGGCAAACCCAATATACATACATTTTGCTGTAATGTACATTTGGTGGTCTACATTTAGGGAATCACAACTCGACGAATCAAATCGGCAGCGATGTTGGGAACATCGCCGGTTTGCTGAGCAATCAGCCCGCCCCGGAGTTCTGGTGCTCCGTGGCGTATTTCGAGCTGGACACACAGGTGGGTGAGACCTTTAAGGTGCCGTCGAGCTGCCCGAATGTCACGGTGGACGGGTATGTCGACCCCAGCGGCGGTAATCGCTTCTGCCTCGGCGCGCTGAGCAACGTGCATCGCACCGAGCAGAGCGAACGCGCACGCTTGCACATTGGCAAAGGTGTGCAGCTGGATCTACGCGGCGAAGGCGACGTCTGGTTGCGATGCCTCAGCGACCACTCGGTCTTCGTGCAGAGCTACTATCTGGATCGCGAGGCAGGGCGAGCGCCCGGCGACGCCGTGCACAAGATCTACCCGTCGGCGTACATCAAAGTCTTCGACCTGCGGCAGTGCCATGGACAGATGACGCAACAGGCGGCCACTGCTCAAGCGGCTGCTGCGGCGCAAGCCGCCGCCGTCGCCGGACACATACCTGGACCTCACAGCGTTGGTGGCATCGCACCAGCAATAAGTAAGTACTAAAAAACACAAAAACACACAAAAAAACTCAAAAACAGTTAAACATTCACTCATTTAGTAAAAAAAAACACTGGATTTCTCACCAAAAGTAGGGGAATGTTACTAGATCTAGTAAAATCTAGAAGTTACTAGAAGTTAGTTACTAGTAACTTTTTGTTTTCAGGTTGGTAGCTTCAGTACCAACCCTAAGCGATAGAAACCACATATCATTAGAACTTCGACCCTCGACTTTTCAGTTTTTATTACAACGTTTCATAATTTGCAATAATTCACCTGTTGAAGGCTTATCAGCAGCATCGGGCATCGGTGTGGACGATCTACGCCGCCTGTGCATCCTCCGCTTGAGCTTCGTGAAGGGCTGGGGGCCGGATTATCCGCGCCAGTCGATCAAGGAGACGCCATGCTGGATTGAGGTGCATTTGCATCGCGCGCTGCAGCTGCTCGATGAAGTGTTGCACACAATGCCCATAGATGGCGCGCGCGGCATCGAATAGTAGGTTTTTAGTGTTGCACACTCTGACCCACTTTGACCAGACCAGGTAACATTTACATTATACCTAAACCTAACCTATGCACACACTCAACACATGTGACCACAACAACTTGAAACGATATTTTTTTACAACGCTTCACGAAAAAGAAAAAAACGAAACAATGAGTTGAAGAAATAATTATCTATGGTGTGATAGCACATATTATTTTTATCCAGATATAAAGTCTATTTAAATTTTAAATTGTATAAAACTATGAAGGCATTATTCGAATAACCTATAAACGTGATCGCAAATTTTTGTTTTTGGTGCGCATTTGGTTGCATACTTGCATATGGATCTATGAAAAACGATGAAGAAAAACAAATCAATATTAATTAATACGTTATTGGTATTTTATATTATTCTATTAGATTTTATATTATTTGTTAAAAACCGTTGCTTTGAGGTTAGGCTATGAACAACAGCCAAACAATGCAATAGCCATTTTATATTCACATAGAAAACAACTGGAGTAAGTGACTTTTTTTACAGAAACAACAAACATAATATGCCACATTATATATATTCATACATATTATATATTTAACGATTGTTCCCTCCTGTATATTTGCCTCTGTCTCTGTTTTCTTTAATTTTATGCAACTGGAAGTGCAAAACTGTTTTGTGCGTTCAGGAATCGATAATAAATACATTTTGACCATGAGTCATTGGGAAGTAGTGGGGAATACGTAAGGTCAACGACCACAAGCCCCACCCACTGACGCTATTTATGGGCGGGGCATAAACATCGAATCCCACCCACCACATAGAGTATATATCATGTTTATTATTTGAGAGTTTCTTTCACGTGTAATTTGATTTCCAACACAAATTACTTGATTTGACAGCCCACGCGCAGTGCTTTACCTTTACAATAATGACAACAATGATTACCACATGGTACGCCTACAAATACAAGAAGTATCAACAAAACATGTTCGACATCACATTACATGTCTTAATCTACAGTAAACTTACCTATCTTAAGTCTTAACCTACATTCAGTACTAAGCGACATAACCAAACATGTATGATGAAGTGACACTTCATAATAATGTTGTTTTGCTGCATTTTTGTACTAATTCTCTTAAATTTTGACTAATTTGACTTAAACTACCTATCCTATAACTAATACATAAATAATACATATTTTAATAACATATATAAAATAGTTTTTAAATATTTGGTTAGGTATACTGCAGCAATATAAAACAATTACCTAAAAAACTCGCTACAACTATTTTTTTGCTTCGTTTTAAAGTTTTGATTATAATTTACATTAAATACGTCGCTAAGAACTGAGAACACGTCATAATCATCATTGGTCATCATTGGTCATTACTGGTTATTAGTGGTCATTAGGTCATTACTTGTTTTGATCCTAACCTAAGCGTATAAATATTTTGAATGCGCAAAGTGGCTTAGGGTTTTTGTTCAACATATTTTGTTTGCCTGTTGTGTGTTAGGTACTTTTGTTTCGATTCTAGGGGATTTTAGGACACTGTGCAGTTGCTGCGCTCGGTGAGGTTGCCATTGGTGCGTTCGATTTCGTGCAGCAGCACTTGGAATACGTCGAAAACATCCTAGGTGCAGGTGCATACCTTGGTGAAGGTTACAGCAGATAAAGGTAATAAGTACTTACGCCTCGATGTTTGCAAGACGTCTCTAGAAACACCGCCTTCCACTCCTGCGCCAGTTTCCGGCCCTGTTCTGGTGTGATTGCGCGCTGCATGTGCAGATCGGTTTTGTTACCAACCAATACGATTGGTAGACTGTAAAAATTGTTGTGCAACAAAATGGCGGCGCGGGTAAACGCTGAATTTGTGAAAATGTTTGAAACTTACTTGACTTCGCCGGTAATGTCGAGCAGCTTCGCATAGAGCGACTTGATGACTTCGAAGGACTTGTTGCTCGTGACGCTGTAGACCAGCACGTAGCCGTGCACGTCGATGCCGTACTGCGAGGTGATCAGCGAGTACTCGTCCTGCCCGGCCGTGTCGATCACCACCAGCTCGTAGTCTTGCGAATTGAAGCGCGTCGCTTTTGTAAATGCTGCAAATGCAAACAGTAGCGAAAACGCTGTGAAATGAACACGAACGCTCTGGGGTAAGTTGTATTGGTTCACATCACTCACTGTTCTCTATCGTTGGTTCGTACGCCTCGACAAACTGCCCTTCGACGAACTGCACGCTCAGCGACGACTTGCCTGTGATGAAATCAAAATGGTGGATTTCAAAAAGAACATTTTTCGTTTACTGCTTTTTACAATTTTTGACACGTTTTGTGCTTTTTGTTGCATTACCTACGGACGGGTAGCCCATCACGACGATTTTGCGCTGTCTGCACGACATTTTACAACTGTTTCGCAGGTTTTACAAGGTGCAAAGGTGAATAATGGATAAATAAATAACAGAGAGGCACAGAAACACGTACAAACACGACGAACGCGTACCAAACACTGAAACACTGCGGATTGCACTTCTTTCGCTCTGCGCGTTGTGTTATCGCCTTATCCCTTATCACAAAATCACAATTCTTCATGTTGCCGGTTGCATCTGTTCCACACATGTGCACAAGAGAAGTAAAACAACACTTCTGCTATGAATTTGTTAAGTTTATTTTATACTTCATATCATATTAACATTTCGGTATTTCACCTCTCGTTCTCTCGTTTTCGCTCGTCGAACGTCACAAAACGGAATAACAGTACTATGCACAATAAAATACTGTAATACTGAAAAGGATCGAAATCAAAATAGAACATCCTATATCGATATTCAACGTTTTCTGTTGTAAACATTTCAAAGCAACACTATAAAGTTGCAGGGGCGCATTTAGGCCTCAACGCAAACTTTAAAAAATGCAACTAAAGCTGACAGATCTAGGTATTTGTTAACGTATAGTATAGTACTTAAAATTGATCTATGATTGAGATTGAACTAAAGTTCTAAAGACTCTAAAGCAACATGTCGTAAGTGGTAAGCGACGAAAATAAATAGAAATAGCCGTTTGTTGTTTTTTTCGTATCACTCGCATTGTGTTGCATGTTGCATTGTTGGCAATGTCCTAAGGAACACTATGTTGTGTAACGTAACTGTAACTCTTAGTAGTTGCAGTAGTTGCAACGCTGCAGTGACGTAGTTCAACAGTGCCTAACATTAGTGACTTACAAACGTAACAATGACTAATCGTACAGTTTTAATGCGTAATGCTTAATGATTAATGATTATTAACGATATTTGCTTCCTGTTGCTTTTACACGCATCGTTCGCATCTTTATACATACCTGTAATTGTAACAAACACTCGGTGCTCGGTATGCAACCCATTTCACATCGCTCACATCGCTTATGCTAGCGTTATGATACGTAGTAGAAATTACAAAGCGTCTAAGGATTGCATTCGTTTCTCTACCCTTCATGCAAGTTTATGCAGTTTTATGCAGTTGATTCAGCAGAAATCGTCACACTCGCGCGTTTTCTGTACAAAACTAATCGGTTTAACTATGTACATGTACATTGTAACAAAACGCGCGAGCAGCCCTTCCGCAGACGTCACCCTGTGTTTTTTTCGCTTAGCTAAGCGTGTGTTTGGAACTCTCTCATAGCCATTAAGTAACTCATCAATCGGTGAGCGGTCCGCATGTAATTTTTGATTTGCCAAGGTCGTCTCGCCTCTATTTCGCGTGCGGGGATAAATGAAATTGCGACTCGAAGCCCGCCACCAGCACCGCCGACCTATCTACAAGCCTATGCTAATATCTGAAATCACAGGAAAACCAAAACATTAATGCTGGAAAGCATAGTTATACTAGTCGCCACTAGATGGCGCTAGGGGTCAGTAACGAACTGTAGCTGCTTAGTGCAATCAAAATGGCGGACAATCACTCACCGGTAGTAATTGGGTTTAAATGGTCCGGCCTTGTTGAGTCCCATGTACTTGGCCTGGTCGTCGGAGAGCTCCGTGAGGTGCGCGTCGAATGTAGGCAGGTGCAGCGTTGCCACGTACTCGTCTACGCAAGCAAAAGAAGAAAACAGGTAAAATTTGCCTGTAAATGCCTCTAACCTCTAAACTTAATGCCGCCTGGTGTCAGAAAATGGAAGGTATGGAAGGTTCTTTGTGATACAGTGGCGCCACCAAGCGGAAGATTAGAGGCGAATTACGCATGGACGCATGGCAGACCTGATGACTACACAAACAAAACAACAAAACAGGTAAAATTCGCATCTAAACTTAATAAAACGCCGCCTGGTATCAGAAAATGCAAAAACGAGTCAAACATGCGTTCAGAACAGCTGAGACTTATTTGACTCGTTTCGTTTTGTGATACAGTGGCGCCACCAAGCGTAAGTCGAGGCTTGATGAACTTGTAAGATTTGGAACATACCCATTTTCTTGGGTAACAAATACACATCAGACTTGTATCTGTTCGGCGGCGCGTTGAACAACTCAATGAGCGCGAGCGCCTGCGTCGCCGACGTAATGGACACGACGAAGGAAGACAGACTCGAGCAGCTTAGATTGACAAGTCGGCCCTCGGCGAGGAGGATGATGCGCTTGCCATCCGGCCAGATCACATGGTCCACCTGCGAGCGAATCTTCTCCCATGTGAGGTCGGTGGTTCGTAAGCTATTCTGCAATTTGCCGCGCAAGTAAAGCATGAAAATGAGGTTAGGTTAAGTGGGGTTAGGTTACGTACGACATCGATTTCGGTGTTTGAATGCCCCATATTGCACACGATGCATCCGCTCTTCATCTTATCCATGTGCTCGCGCGTGACGACGTTTTTATTGCCGGTGGCTGTGATGACGATGTCCACGTTGCGTATGACTTCATTCAGTCGCACCACACGGTATCCGTCCATGCTGTTGTACACAGTAGGAGTATGAAAATGTAGCTAAAAGTGTGCTGGATGGAAATTCGCTAATACCTGGCCTGCAGCGCGCAAATCGGATCGATTTCCGTCACATAGACGATGCAGCCGACGCCACGCAGCCCCTGGGCGCAGCCCTTGCCCACCTCGCCATAGCCGCACACCACTACCTGTTTGCCCCCGAACATCACATCCGTTGAGCGCTTCAAACTGATCAGCCCAAAAAAAACACGAATCAATATTTAGCATTATTCACACTCCCTCCCTGCATATACAGTGCTTTTCATTTATCCCCGAACATAGCCCAATGCATTACCCATAAGAAACTGCAGGTCTGTTTCGAAGTAAAAGAAACACGCGTACATGCACGCGGAGCAAAAAAAGAAAACCTCAAAAAACAGATTCGGTGATTGCTTCCAAACCACTGGGGCGATTTGAATTTTCTCTTCGAATTCTTGTTGCTAAAAATAATCCGCCTCATAAACTGTTTTTGTGCTGCCGCTAGAGGGCGCCGTTCATCCCCGC
>JARJDQ010023566.1:0-10074 GCA_030264215.1 Geostiba sp. GC000077
TTGAATTTTAAAATAAGAAGTTTTCAAATCTATAGTTTTAAACTTAAGACTTGTTATTTTATAATTCAATTTCTCCAACGATATTGCCCCTAGATCAAACATTTTAATTGGAATTGGTAACAAATTAAATAATCTTTAAATTACAACCTAAGTTAAAACAAAACATAATTATAAACAAAGTTGACAAAAAAACTTCATCGCTCTGTATCTCCGCCATGAAGAACAATTTAGCAACTTTCAACCTCTTTCAAGGCCATGTACAAAACCTCCAGAGGAATTACGCGATTAACGGGACAACCTGTATGCCTTAATTAAACAACGTAAAATAAATTAAAAATTAAAAATGAGACAATCAGTTAACTGCGTACTTAGACAGTGTGTTAATGATCGTAGAAAAAGTGTTGTATGTATCATGTGTTAACAGCAACTTTCAACGTCCCCCAGATAAATAACTCTTACACCATGAATTTTGTTGAAAGACTGTATCCAGACCGTAGCTACGCACTGCAAAAGTTTTAACCTTTAGGTAGGTATACTTACCTACTTAATCAAAGACTCTAGACCTTTAGACATACCTGAAACAAACGAAAAAAACATTTAATTTCGGAAAGCGTATTATAAGTGTCCTTATACACATTTAACAAATCCGACTGAGGACACAGACAGAAAGCCGATCACATTTCCATAAATAATTAAACTCTTAGTCGGATTTATAACATTGGGGCGACATGTGCCATAAGAACTTGTTTGCGTGTATAGGCGTGTGACAAGCCTTCATCGCACGCTCATTAAACGTAATTTACTAATCGCAGAACTTTATTGTAGCGCCGAGCGGCAAATAGAAGACCCAACCTCCACGACGCAGACGGCGGATTAATTGAAACTTGTCCAAGTCCCTTTTTTGCGTCTGGCGGGCCGTAAAACTGTAAAACCGTATGAGTAGTAACTACGAACCAACAGTGGCAACGGTGACGGCATACGTGCATCTGGCTTTCGCCGACTTATGTCTGGAATAGTGGGAATCTTGGAATTAAGGACAAATTGAAGATTTGTCTGATGTAAACTGGTGGAAATTGGCGGAAACTGCTGGGAACTGGCTGGACGCTGCAGCTTCGGCGGAAAGACGCGCCTGCACGACGACGCCGAGGAAAAATCGCTTTCCCGCTCGATTATCTGAAACTGTGATCTCTTTGATATTGGCTTCTATTGGATTAAACGAGTGGGAGCGCCGGCCGTCGCCGGGATGCTGGTGCCAGTAATCTAGATCTTAAATTATTTATTACATTGTTTTCCAACCAGTCTGGAGCCCGCAAGAGCGCATGTATATTTTTATTTCCACACATAGTGGGGGCAAATTATATTCGCGCTTTACTCAATATTATGTGTCCAACTGTTTGCTAAGTTGTAATTAAAATCACCTGCAACGTGTATTGTTCACCTGTGTCCGTGGGCTGTGGACGAAGGCAAAGCAATCGCGGAGCTTTAATTCTCGTTTGACGCCTTTTGTTCTTGTGAGTGGGCAACTGACAACACACTGTATGTATGCGTATGTGGTCGCCGCGCAGCCGAAAACTGTTTATTTAGGTCAGATGGAAAGAGTTTTCAGTTAGCGTCAACGTTTAGCAATATTATTTATGCGAGTTTATCCGCGAGTTGCTGCGAACATTTGTTTCTATCCAATTCTATCGCTAGATCAACAATCAGACATATCGCAAAGTTCCACATATCCTAGAACTGGAAAAGGGAACATTTATTATGATCATGTCTGCTCAACCAACGCCGGACCGACCAATGAAATATAATTGTGTTTTTTACTATTACTCTTAAAAGAGGATTTGACATTTGACAGTTTGATCCTCGAATTTATACATACCCTGTATACTTTATTGTCCAATTATAATTAAAACTAGTTTTTACATGATAAGCTTGAATTTTAGTTCGATTTTTTTTTTCGAGAAAGAATAGACATCAATTACACCACTGTGGGCAGTCGTAGAAAAAGCAATGTGTATTGCTAATGTGGAAAGTGAAGTAGGTATACAAAGTACGGCATAAAAACTAGATATACAATGTACGGCATAAAAACTTCATTCTTCGGGTTATATTTGCCATGTTCCAAATTAATCAATCAATGCGCAACTATTTTATAATTTACATAATTAACGAACTGTCTTCGATGCAAAGTGCATTTACCGTTAAAGAATTTATCTCCGTCTGGGCGGAAGGAAAACTTAATGAAATAAAGCATTAAAACTCCATTAATAAAGTGCATTCACAACAAATGAATAATTCAATTCAGCCGGCATACCGATATCAACGCAGTATAATTTTATTAAGTCAGGAGGGAGCACCTCGACGTCGACCTCAACACCATCCACATCGCAATATATCGAACGGGTGCTTCATATAATATTACGCTATATTACGTTCGATCTGCGCGGGAGTGCGAGGGCGAAACATATTAGAAATTGACGTCTGCCGCTCAGATATGGCTGCGCGACTCGAGAGGTCGTGAGTCGTGGCATTTCCTAATAGGCGGCCTTCTCATAGTTGCCGGCGGGGCCGGTGGTCCGCACATAAGAGTCCCTCGAGCATGTGAGGGCGGGGGCGAGTTGCAGGTATGCGCGCCGTGCGAGTGCGGAAAGAATCGCAAATATTGGAAGCAATAAAGCCCTAATGCGCGCGCTAAATTCTATATACAAGCGCTCCTAACTCCTCGTAGACTCCAGCAGCCACCATCACCGGCGGTGGAGCATCGACGGAGTCTATCCATACTCGTTCGGCATGAGGAGGGTGGCGGCGGTACGAAGCGACGCGGCATCGAGTCAAGTATGCGAAGCTCGTGTCGGGAATTTCAGCGCCGCCGCGTCCTCATTACTTCCGGTTAAAACTCCCAGCCCGGCGCATCCACACTACCGCGACGCGCACGCCAAAGAAATGGAAATATACGTTCGCTTCGTTATGTATGAACCCCGAGTACGTCTGGCGGTAAGTGAAAACGGATAGTTGCAAACATATTTATCTATTATTGAGAACGAAAGGTATGGCGCGAGTTACTTGAAAGTTGTAGTTTTAAACTATTCGACCTAACGGCTTAAAGCTCAAGCTAAACGAATTGTTTCCACTAATGCACACTTTACAATATTAATCATCATGGATTCAGGAGAAATAAAATTACCTTAGTTCTAACCGCATTAAAAAATGTCCGTACTTTGGAGAAGATGCCTAATATCTCGAGAATATTAATTTGTGACACAACTTTGGTGTTTGGCAAATCAACCTCAAATTTCCAACTTCGCTCAATGCCTCGTCTGAAACCTCTCGACCTCATAGTTTAAACTGAATTCCAGTGGCGCTGCATTTGACAGAACTTTTGTATTATGAAAGACTTATTTTTAAAAGTGTATTCATGCCACCTCAAGTTATCCATAGAACTTTCAGTTGCAAAATTCTAAAAGTCCTCTCAACATTTCACCCATTTAGGTCAAGTAGATTTACTTTTCGTAGTTATTTTATTTATATTCATATAATTTGCATTTTATGAGGTAGATATTAAACAGGTAGGAAAGTTCTGCTAAGAGACAATGATGCTTCACTTTATGCTATTTTATGCTACAAAAAAAAAAAAAGAAAATGTAAAAAATTCAGCTGACAGCACTAGATGTGGTCTATTCTATTATGTCAAGCCGGAAATTGTGATGCCATCGTTTGTAATTGTAACGCGGAAGCCGCATCGCTGACAACAACACGTTGCACATGAAACGCCGCCGCTGAGGGCAGCCACTGGAGACAGCGAAACGCCAGCGGAAGAGCAAAAGACTAAAAGGCGGGCGGCGAATGCAAAACGTGAGCAACGCGCAAGGCACATGCCTCGTTGGGGCGCATGATGAAATTAAAAGCACGGCTACGCAGCAACTATATAATCATCTTACTTGCCTAAGGGGAATGCCATTCGCAAAATTAACAACGACACGAGTCGTATTCATTAATCAAAGTGATGATGGCTCATTCCGTACGTGTTTCAAATAAATGAGGCGCCAGCGAATGCCTATTGCATTGCGCGATATTGTCAACCCGCCTGGGAGCGTGCAAATGTTTGCTATTACAGCGCGCAAAAATACTCCACCTCCAACTGAGCGACGCCGAGAGAAATCAACGTATCTCAGGAGTGCACATGGCAAATAATAACCAACGATGTTGTGTTTGTCTCCAACATCATCTTTGAAAATTGTGTTTGTACGACGGCGCGCGATAGAGTTGGATATAAAAAACGCTGAAATTAAATATTTTCGAAACCATTTTCATTATCTCGCAACACGTAAACTTCCCGGGGCGCTCCGGTGCGCTCCGTGTTTTGTGCTTTTTTTGAAAATCGTTTTGAGCATATTCCACCCCATTAGAGAGCGCCGCAGCACCGCAGCGGGAAAAAAATGAGGCTGCGCAAAAAGTCGCTATTTGCCCGGGACAACAGTAAGAGACAAGCAAGCGTATTTTAACTTATTATGTTTCGCGATTACAATATCACAACCCTGCGCAGCGCACGAACAAGAAAGAAAGAGCGAAAAGTTTACAAATAAGACTTCATTACGTTTCTTTTTTGTTTAAAAAAATCATTGCTCTTACATGTTATTTCTGGGCTTCCAAGAAGCAGAGCTCTTAATTTGGTAAGACCAACAAGTAAATAAATTGCGGCCATTTCTTTTGTTGCTTTGTGTGCGGATGTTACCAACGGTAATTTATTAAATATAAACTGCGCATGAAGCAATTATTTTAATTCCTTATGTAATTGTTAACGGCGTGGCTGCAAGTGCAGCAGAACGTAGCTAGGAGGAGCGCTCTAGTCAAATTATACACCTGTTTTTGTTTTTGTTCACTGTTTTGCCGCCATCGCCGCCATCACCGCCAACAGCCAACGAGCAACGACATTAAAATGTTAATGAGTTAAAAGGTTAAGTGGAACGACTATTACCGTATCTAAATAGAATGCGCACATTGTATTTCGCGTTATATTCTATTGTTCCGGATGATCATCGTGGGCGTGCGATAGCTGAAAGTCCATAATTAAGGCAGATAAGCATAATTTCAGCCGGATAATCCTTTATTATTCTTCGCAGTGCATAAAATAAAATTTTATCATCAACAATTAATTGCGGGAATATTTGCAGTGGAAATAAGGTTATCGCCGCATGATACAAGAGATAAACAAAAATAGGTGTATTGGACTTATTCCCACAAAGATGGGGATTGCATTTTTGAGTTCGTTGATGATACCTTTTTGACCTAATAAAAGTCTAGAAAAATCTAAGCATGAAAAATGAGTTTTTTTTCTTGCACAAAGTTTCAAATTCAGTCGTCTCCCAGCGCCTCCACGAACATTTCCATTTTACAGACATATTTTACGTATGTTGCCCCTTTTATTTACAAGATGGTTCATTTAAGGTTGCCCACAGAAAAGGAGATTATTCTAGATCGAATTTAGAGTCTAAAATGTTCGACTCGTAGTAGTCGTTTGACCTTCGTTTTCAAGATATCGCTTCTTGTGGGTCTGTTAATCAACAACAACGATTATCCTTACTAAACTTCCAATGACTCAAAAATGAGAACAACCATTGGAAAGAGCATCATTGGAAAGAGCGTGAAATTCCCTTTAAATTGATATATTTCCAATGCCTGTAACATGTAAGATGCAACAACAATCAAATCACAAAAATTTAGTTTGAAAAATAAATGGCAATTCAATATTTTCAATATCCCATAATCTTAATTTATTGTGAAATAAAATTTTCATAGTGGTAAGTTAGCATATATCATGCCCTTTCCAGCGATGCTATTGTATGGTCAAGATGTTAACAAATTCATTACGTAAATAATTGTACGTAAATTAAAACTCTTCGTGGAGGCGCCGGGAGACAATGTGTTTCTCCATTTGAAACTTTCTGCAAAAAAAAAGTAGATTTTTCTATACTTATAGTATAGTGTCAAAAAGATACCATCAACGAACTAAAAAATTCAAACAATGTTTTTGCTTCTCCTGCACTAGCACTTGCAACAATTAAGATAACATTACTTATCTGTATTGTTAAGTCCGGTGGGCGCATTATTCCAAATTCAGAATTTACCACGCGTATGAATCATGGAAACTTTGATGTGTAAAACATCTGCGCAAAATAACAATTCCCATGCGCGGCCGGCTTCCAGCGCTGTGGCATCACTTCACTAGGGATGTACAGGATGATCTATTGTCCTGCGAATCTAGTGGAAAGTCAAAAATGAGAAACTGCCGATATAGGATGTGGCATGAAATACTATCTCGTTTAAATTACGGTTGCTCGAACGCACATGAATAATAAATAAATCTGCTCGAAGTATAGGCCTGGAATAAGTGTGCGGATGAGGTAGCAACTAGACGTGTTATGGAATTAATATAAATCGATGTTATTGGGCACACTCTTATGCCCGCTGTATCCAAGAGTCGCTGGAATATGTATGGGAGCAACCCGAGCAACTATGAATGTATCCGTTTTGACAAACCTATAACGCGTAGCGCAACGCAACGAGAAATAGTAAACGCGGAGAGTAACAAACAACCAGCGCGGCGGCGCTGTGGGCAGAACCCGACAAGAGATGAGAAACTTTGCGACGGTATAAATTATTATTTCTGACAGGCATGCGAACCATCTGTCCGTATAATTGGGATATATACGGTTTGTTTCTGCTGTGGCGATATCCGCGATATACACCCATGAATGTTGCATGTGTGGTGTGCGTGGATATTTGTTCGCATTTGCCATCGGGAGTATCTCGGACAGGGAAATACACATACACATATACTAGAGCACACGGCGAATATTTCGCTCACCTCAACCCATCCCTGAGACTAACCTCAGCGTCCCGCTCGGCACTCTGGGAAATACATACTTATTTCGCAACGCCTAATATTCCAGTTAGACATTCGCCGAGGACTTCAAATTCTAAGTTTATGCCGCACAACCGGATGAATACTGCCCTATATGGTTTTTGCGTTGCATGGGGGGAGTGTGGTCGAGGGCGTGTGTAACTTTTGCGCGGGCATGTTGCAAAAGTTAAACATTGGCGTAAATTCGGATATTTATTGTATGCAACCGATTCTGCCGACGACTGTAAACTCGCATGTTGATTTTGCAAATTAAATTCAGCAGAATAAATTTCCGCTGGGATATTTTCAAATGTATAATTTTAATGCGCTAACAAGGGATTAAGTTCCATAATTAAACAAACGCAGCAGTAAATGTGAACTCGTAGCTGTTATAAAAATGCAATGAATCATAAATTCTGTTCCACGTCAAACTTTATGAACTTACTTAGAATGTCTAACATTATTTCTGTGATACTAATATTAAAGTACATTGTATAAATATAAATTAATTCTCTTTCCGCGGTAAAATTAATAAAGGACAAAATGTAAATATTTACTTAATAAGCCACAAAGAAGAAAGAAATATTTACAGCTGAAGGAACCAGTTAATTGTCGCCCTGCTTGTCCCGACTGGATGCACATTGCACATGTTTGATGCTCGTATATTTATGAGTTTTTAAGTAGATTTACATTCAATTCACTTTGCCGCATCTCGTTGTGCAATGCCGCCTCGTCGAGACGCCGACGCCAAGGCGCTGCACCAGTTTATTACTTTGCCTAAACTAAAGCGGAAATTAAGCGAAATCGTTGCTCGTTCTAGCTTTTATACGTCGTTGGTTTTCCGACTGTTTTTCCTTTTTGCTCCTACTGACTCCACCTAGTTTGCTTAATGCTAATAGGTGATATTCCCAAAGGAAGAGCGTTTGCGATAATTTCAAGAATAAAATAAATCAAATTATAATAGCATTGCATGAATGAATTTGACTGTTTTCCTTCTAAGAAGGCCTGAATTTCAATTAGTTGAGTAGTTGAATACAATTTTTCTACGGTCTACCGCAAACTTTCACTTTTCGCATTAGTTTCATATTAGTTTTATGAGGTGGTTCATTTAAGGCTATCTATATGAGTTTATTCTAGATCGAATTTAGAGTCTAAAATGTTCGACAACTATGGGCCGTTTGACCTTATTTTCAAGATATCGCTTCTTTTATGTTTTATTTGGTCAACAACGTGATTGTTTTACTACGCCCAATAATCCAACAATGAGAAGAACTACAATTATGATAATTGCATCATTGGAAGGAGCGTGAAATGTCCTTTCAGTTCACAAAGCATGTAATATGCAACAACAATTAAATACATACCGCTCATTGGCAAGAGAAACTTTCCATGAGCAATAACTCATAAACTTACATAATTGTGAAATAAAATTTTCATCGTGGTAAATTGGCAAATTTCATGCCCTTTTCAGCGATGCTATTGTACGTACAAAATGTTAACAAATTCATTTTGTAATTAACATATGTTTCGTTAAAAACGCGTTTTTAAAATAAAAATGTTGGTGGTGGCGCCGGGATTAGAGGATATGATTTCCCCATTTGAAATTTTGTGGAAGTAAAAATGCATTTTGCATGCTCAGATTTATCTAAACTTTTAGTATGTCAAATAGGAACCATCAGCGAACCCCGTTCTGTGGGAATTAGTTCCTATGGTATGTCCCTATGGGCGAAAGACTCACGGTAATACGGTATGAATATATGAATGTCAGTATCAAAGCAAATAATACATGCCAAAAAGTTGCAACAAAAAGTAGGATTGTCGGCTGAGAATGGCGCAATGAAAGAAGCACCCAGTTGAAATACATCGCACGCCGACGCCGAGGACCGCCGCCGTCGCCGACTCTACGCTTCTATGACATCATTAACAGAAAACGAAATATTTTTTATTGTAGTGCGCACCGTGGCGAGTGTACGTGATGCGGTATGAATGCAGAAAATTTGCGTTGCAAATTTATTAAACGTGTTTCCACCGCGGGTGAGCGTGAGCGGTGTACACAAGGAAAAATTCCTTATGTACCGGGTGAGTTGTACACACCACGCCGTCGGTGGAGAGGTGTGACTGCCGATGCCGGGTGCTACGGCGCTGCTATCGCCGCCGTCGCCCCCACCGCGCGCCGCCGCGTGGTTTGTCGTCACCGGATGAGCATTATACGTGATCGAACGACGCGCAGGGTTTTATGGTGCTTCTGGGATGCGCTGGAAAGCTCGACTTTTGTGTGTATTCACAAGGAGTATGCCGACCAAGAATACGCATGCTTTTACACTAACTTACGTTTACAACCGCCCCGCGTCGGCAGCAGCGGTGGCGACGTACGAGGGGGTTTGGTAAGTGGATGCACGTTAGCATGTGGCAGGACTAGTAGGGCCGGTGTATCGCAAATATTGCAAGATTGTTCGTTCTCCTGGGATCCTGTGCATAACGCTCCATTATGTTGATGATGCAAACATAACCTATATTTCACAAATAACCTCATCTTTGTAACGGTTTATTAAATTCATTTATTTTCTTCATCATTTTGCCAAATACAACTTTAGAATTATTTAAAAAAGTACAACAACTCGCAGAAGTGAAAAAACCAAGCGGAGAAAAATAGAAGCGCGAAATGTCAATACCTTCAACTTTCAGCACAATATTGCACGAACAATGTCTTCGCAAGTTTTCCGCTCCATGTGACGACACCGTCGCGTGTATGTCGGCTTGAAATATAGACTGGTATGTGAGAAACAACTCCATGATTCTTTGTTCATCGCAGTCGAGATGGCGTAAAGCGAACCGAAGGTATAAATAAAAAATGCTAACTCGGTCGGCGGCGCCCGTCCGTTCTAAGTGAATTTCTGGGCGAATGGCAGAAACAAATAAAAGAATGGACTATTAAAAATTACCGAGGTGCGCCGTGTGTCCTTGGATTTAAGGGTCATAATCTTCTTTGTTCTGATCCAAGATTATGCCTACAGAATGTACGGTTTTAGAGATGTTTTGAAGCTTTATTATGAAATATTAAGTGAATGTTTATGTAACTTTAGGGGGATTATTAATTTCACGAAAAAATGAAAGGTTAAAACAGAAGGATATGAAAACTTTATTTTCGAGCTTTCCTTCATAATAGCTACGTTTGAAAT
>JARJDQ010023568.1:0-11514 GCA_030264215.1 Geostiba sp. GC000077
AATATATTGTCCTTCGACGCACAGCAGTGTCAAAGACCCAACGTGCATTTGCCAAATGCCCAAACCAAGAGCTGTGACCCTGTGACCAAGAGTCAGCAGGTCAGCCCGCATTTGGAATACTTACTTCTTCTTTCGGATCATGGATGTCACTGTAAGCAATATTTTCAGTATATTTTCGTTAGAGCAAATAATAATGGTTAATACTTAATAGTGATTAATGTGTATCGTGCCCCCATGATTACGAGATGACGACGATTAAATAAGTAAATATTCGATTCGATGTAACATTGACATACTTCGGGGAAGTACAGTACATTAGTGCAGTGCGTGGTGTCCTCGAAAAAGACGACAACTCTTCATCATGATCAACAAATTAACGATATTGCTGTTGTTTTTGAGTGGTGAAAGTGTTATGAACTTACAATTAAAAGACCTGGATGATATATTCAATGAGGATGAGTGCATTCAAGGTATTTATTTCTGTTTCATTTAGATTTTCCGACTTGGTTCGACTTTGTTACTTAATTGAAGGTTAGGCTTTCCGTTTTTACTCGCTTACCGCTCACCACTTTGGCCTCCCACTCCGCTCGACTCGGCTAATTGTGCAACGAGCTCGGCAACTTGTCATGCATTTGTGCAACATGTGTTTTCTATATTACAGGTGAATTCACGTTGGAAAATTTGCAGGACCTGTCTGCAACCGGCAATCCTAACAACTTGATGCTTGTGAAAACCCATGGGATTAATTTATGTGAGTAGATTTGGATTTTTTAATTGTTGGCGAGTTTTGTAACGATTTGATACCGATTTGATTATACAGAGTTAGTTTTTTTTTAAACCTGAAAGAAGTTTCTAACAACACCTTGCGTCACTAAAAAATATTGATGTGCAAACAATAATCTTCATTATCACTTCATATGGCCCAAGCTGAGTTTGTAGAAATTGAATATTTTCCAATGATCAGTTTTGCAAAAATGCATGGTATGAATAGCAGAGTGCTTTGGACAAATTTAATTTATTTGTTTGAAAACAAATATTGTTTGCAGCTTCAAAACCATCTGCAGAATCCACTATTTTAGTGGAAATGAAGAAGATGACTGAAGAAGACAAAAATGCGGTAAATATAATCAACGAATTGGCCCAATTCAATAAAATCTCAATTGAATTTATTCTCATTGATGAAATGGGCGAAGCGCATGAGAAAACGTTCCGCGTTCGATTAAATCTTGGAGATGAAGTTTACCATGCCTCGGGGCGAAGAATAAAAGATGCAAAACGCAAAGCCGCCCAAAAGGCGTTGTCGAATACCAAGTATGCGCGCCCAGCAGTAAATACACCTGAACAAATTGAGCGTGACGTTGAGCAATTAACACCTACCGTTCATTTGAATAATATCGCCGGAAAATTGGGCATGAAAGTGGAATACTTCAACGACGGTGGGAATGTATTCGTCGACACCAGCGACAAGTATGTATATTATTCGCTGGATACAACGTCTCGCAGCCTCAAACTCAACGGAAGTTCGCTGGTGGGCCTCGGTGTGAAGACCCCGAGCGTGGAAAACGAAGCGCATCATCACGGGCCGTACCGCGTGCGCGTCGACGTGGGCGGCGAAAGCTTTACGGGCACTGGGTGGACGCTACAATCGGCGCGGCATGACGCCGCGATGCAGGCATTAGAAATGTTTAGAAAAATGTCCTTGCAGGACGCCGAAGAATGCCTCAGCGGCGGGCAGCTGTGCAACAAGTTGAATATAAAATCGCCGATTTCATTGCTCCACGAGACGGCCAGCAAACGTAATTGGGATCTCGCCTTTGATGTTATCAGCGAATCGGGGCCGGCGCACAAGAAGTTATTTGTGATGCGCTGCAAGATGTCCGATCTGACCACTGAGGGGGAGGGCAATTCCAAAAAGGAGGCGAAGAAGCAAGCGGCCGGGGCGATGCTAAAGATGTTGGAAAATGTCCAACCGTGGGACTTGATTAACGTGCAGAGCATTGGCAAGCAGAAGAAGAAAAGGACCAAGCGGAACAAAATCACCAGACCCGACATGCTGCGGGAGGCGACGATGAATGTGCTTGATGCATTCGCGGCAATGTCTGATAAGAGCGACGGCAGCCCGGCGAGTGATAATGCGAATGAGAAAGGTCCGAAAGGTGAACTCTTGGAGTTGGGCCGGGAAATTGGCATTGGCGTTCGCTTCTCCTCCTATCAGAATGAGGAGGGCGATCAGCACGGAAGTTTGGTCAGTTTGGACACTGAGCCGGAGTATCATTGTTACAGCAAGGACCTGTCAGCCCAGCAGGCTGCGGACAATGCCGCATTGAGTGCATTAAAATTTCTCAAGCACGTTGGGCTTGATAATATTATGATTCCGCTGAAGAATCCCGAGGGCAGGAAAGTGTAAGTGATAGTTAACTTTTACCCAAGAAAGGATAATCCTTAATGATTGCTATGTTCTTTGATTTCAGCATATTATTTGAAGAGAGGCAACCTCCAAAAGACACATTACATAGCTAGAACATTAAAGTTTAATTCGTGTATTATTAATAAACACTTCTTTTTGTAAGTTGAACTTTTTTCGGTAATTTATGTTCAGGGAAGATGTGTTTCCGATAGGCGTGTTTAGCATTTTCAACGATTAGGCTCGCAAATTCGTATGAAGACTGCCAAGAATTTCAGCTTTCTTAAAACAGCCCACGCAGCTTTTTAATTTGTCATAACACAACTCGCTGTGTGGAGTAGTTTATAATCGCTTTTAATCGCACTAAAAATAGCCGACCTGATACAAGATAGATCAATCGAAGAAACTAAACCGAAAAATCGCCTACACCGCCCACGTGCACGCGCACGCGCTCATTTTAAATTAACCGTCACCAACCAAAAGCCTAATGACGATCGCAACGCACCCGACGCGCATAAATTCAATAAAAGTAGCAAAATGGCGGAACAAATAGAATCTGACATGTTTTTTTTTATTGCGAAGCTCGTTTAAAACGTCGCCCCTCGTTCGATGCGCAATTTATTTGCAAAATAAAACAGCATGCGCACAGACTCGGACCGGCAAACGTAATCGTAACATTTATTACATTGTCATCCATGCTTCACAGCGAATTGCGAATTCAATCTCTTTTTTTGCGCCGCGGTGGGAAATGCGACGGCGGCAATTAATATTCGCATCTCGACGCGGTCGTATCATGGCATCGCTCAGTGCAGAAAGAATTTGTATGTGGATCATGGATTGATTCATAGCCGGCTGATGGTCGGAATACTCTGATTGTCTGAATACGTTTCACTGTTTCGGCGAGCACCCGAGCAGTGTGGCTTGTACATGTTTGATATATACATTAATTGTTCAACACGTAAGGACGTAAGGACGTAAGCGTAAGAACGATTTAATAGACAGATAAATTAGAAAGTTACTTATATCCATTCTAGTTTTGAGCATTTGTTCTTTATGACTGCCATCACCTTAAGTCGGGGAGGTCAAGGCTCCCGCTAACGCACGCCTGCCGACCTGGCGCACTTTTGGTAGATCCATTGAATATGTTCGGTACATTTTAATATTGAAATTTGTCGCCATAGCCGCCGATCCGATCCGCGATTGCAATCAGCGATTTCATCTTTATGACATCGGAATCGGAGCGAGAGCGCATATTAATATGTACCTCGGTTCGGGGGACCACCTAATTAAGGCGTCCATTGGTGATCAACAAATTGTTAACTGCATGGGTGGTTCCCAGGATCAACAGTTCAACAGTTTCCGAAACAGCGTGGATTTTGGAACGGAAAATATTAATTGGGCGCTTTAGCAATGCGCATATGCATTAATTTTATGAGCGTTACCGTTTGATCGACGCTGGCTGGCATTTTAAAACGTTTTAAGTACAAGTTAAGACTTCATTTATTTTCGATGCTCATTAATTACGGCGCGGCTGTGTTTAAAATTAGTTTTGATGATGATTAGTAGTGCGCGATTTATACGTTTTTAGCGAGATGACCTGCTGCTGCAGACCGCAGCCGGCGCTTCTTGCATCTGGTGCTGGAGCTTAGGCCCTTACCAATAATGGCAATTGCAATTGCATCGCAGATTCGCCGCATCGATTTGCGAATTGTTGAAATACAGCGGCGCGCGCACAGATGAGTTGAAAATAAGCGCGAGGCGCGCGAAGCAAAGCAAAAGAACCGGTCCCCTTGTCTTGTCCATGGTGTGCCCGGTGCTCTCATCGGTTACTGTTTTTGGGGCTTTGGGGGCCCCGTGCCGGTGCTGCTGCTCTGTTGTCAGTGCGATGAGCCCGTCCGACCATCCGAGGCGCGCGCTGCTTGCTCGCTGGCTGCTTTCGTCCTGCTGACTCCGTCCTGCTTCGCGCCAGCGCCTGCCAGCCCGCCAGCTTCTGCTACTTGTAGAAGCGGCGGAGCGCGCCAGTAGACTGGCGAGCGCGGGCAAGTGAAGGCGAACGCGAGGTGATCGCGTGCACACAGCATGCGTCTGCTCTTGCTAGCAGCTGTGGTGATGTTGTCCAAGCTGCAGCCACTCGCGGCTCGGCTCACGTCCCCCGACGGCCACCACCAGCCGCACGACGCGGCCACCGCCTGCCCGATCTTAGAGGGCCACTGCCGCTGCTCCTCCGACCTGCAGGAGTTCGTCTGCAAAACTGCTGGATTTACAACCGTACCTTCAACACTGCCAAATACGATTACCAAACTGTGAGTGCGAGATGCAAACAATCCCAAACCATTCCCGTTCCATGGTTCCATCAATGTCCAATGAAAAGCTCCTGGATGCTCCTGGCGGTTTTTGGTTAGCGGCGGCACCCAAAACATTTTTGAACATCTGCACTTGTGCGCGCGATCGCGCGCGCTTGTTCTCTTGAGTTATTCGCGGAGCGTGCGTTTTTGTTGGTTCTCGAGGTGGAAAGAACACGTTTATTATGACATAACGAGCAATATAGGTGAGACGTTCTCCGGTTGTGTGTCTCTCGTTATGCAATACTTTGTTTTGTCTTGCTCGCGCTCGAGTGGAACGACTTTGACTCCGATCAAGTTGTCATTCACTTGTTTCAGGCGGCGCGCCGGCCGAAAACTCGGCCACCCTTCGGAAAAGCGCGCGGCGTTAATATTTATAAACCCGGCGCCGCCAACGGAATGCCAACAAGAGCAAACGCAAAATCTAAACGCGCAACCAAATCTGTGCGGTAGTGGAGTAATGGTTAGCACATTTTATTCTGAGGGGTTCCGAAGGGGCTATTCAATTCTGGTAATTCTGGTAATTAATTGGCGCTTGGCGCGGACGAGTACATAATTGTGAATAAATAGCGCACGGTAATAAAATCGATTCAATTTTGCGTTGCGTGTAAATACGTCGATTTATAATTTCGCTAATTCGCACCTCGCCGCACCACCAACCACTTTTATTAACTCACTTTTGGCGCGCCACTCTTATTTGAAATTTATGGTTTCAACCAACTTGCGGGTGAGATGGCGAAGGTTTCGGATAATTGCAATAATTGCTTCTTGTGTGTTTCTGCAGCAATGCAATCGCGAATATATTTATGGAGCGTACTCGAAATGAATTCCCACTTAAAAGTTAGCAAGTTTCAATCCACTTCGAACGCAGTGGTGCAGTGTGTAATTTTGATCGTTTAATAAAAGTCGGCGAGGGCGAAATTCTGCGTTAACATTATCGCCTTTCGCATTTCGAACAGTTAGAAGTGCAATCAATCGGTAATGATAAATAGCTTTTGTTAGACAAATAATAAATGGACTACTGCTGGCTTCTTCGGGACAAAAACTAATGTAGTCGAATGAGGGTGAAAAAAAAAGAAATCATTCTTAACTGCCTCCAGCGGGCATGGCATGGTGGCAGCGCAACGAACCGGCATCGGTAGTCCGTCGTTTCGCCGCTCATTTCTACTCGAACTGAGGAAAACAATGCTCGTCTTTTTTAGCGTCCCCGATGCCGTCGTTTACTTATTCGTTTACTTTTCTATTTTCTGCAATTTGAATAGTTTTCCCATTCCTGGTGGCCTGGTGCTTTTTTCGTTGCTTGCTGTCGCTGGTAACGATTACCAATATTTTTTAGCGTTTAAATTTATTGCCGAAGTTTTCTTTTTCTTCCGGTGTTAATTTCCCATTCGCCTTTTCACTTTTTAAAAGTGCTTCGTATTATTTAATATTTAGGAAGAGATGAAGAATTCGTCCTCGAAATGTTTGAATATTCATCTTGCGAATACTTCTGAAGTGAAAAGTGGCAAGTGGAAACCTTTTTTTGAAAATCTCGCTGCAATATTTTCCGTCCTTATAACGGGCCAAGCGTAATGAGGGTGGAATTTTAATGTCGCCATCAAATAATACTCATCATCACAATGAGACGACATTATTCCAAAACTTTACAAGTCTACTTTTCAAGTGTTTTTTTCTGTTTTGCTTACATTTACATTCCTTGATTTACATAAATTCTCTCCAAATGAAAACAAAGTATGTTGTTTATGTGATCTAGAGATGTGAAAAGCCTGATTAAAAATACACCTTTCGCATCGTGGGGAACAATTTGTTACGCTCATGTTTATATCGTACGCACAGAAGGATTCCCCCTGCTACATGATGCTTATCAATTTATGCGTGATTTATCGCAGGGAATTTGACGCCAAGTTATCCCATCGCTTGCAGGGCTGCACTAGAAAAATGCACCTAATTCGATTTGCACACTATCTATAAAGTGGGGAAGTCAACGTTGGAGCGCCTGGAGTATTTGTTGCTTTTGTACCTAAATAATTGGCAAGTTATAGTGTTAAACAGGGCGGCGTTATCTTCCCATTGTCGGCGGTCGGGTGTGCGAGCGCAAACTTCGGAGGCGCCGTGTTTATTCGCGCGGCTTTTGGGGAGTGAATCAAATTAACCACGAGTTGCGATTAATTGCTCGGAGAGGGTGTAAGTTTCGCATGGGCTGGGCGTGTCGGAGTCGCAAGAAGCGCTTACTATCGGTACGCGTCTGGATTTTGTTTGCCAAGTGGTTTGTTGTGCTTTTCGCACACGTGAACGCGCGCCAGATCGATATGTACAAGTAGAGGATTTCGTTTGCAAGGTATCTCCACTTCTCCAGCGTTCTTTTTCTGTTGCCCGCCTGCACGTATGCGTATTAAGCGAAAAGCGACACACAATAAGAGTCCTTGCCCGCGCGTTTAGCACCGGGCGGCAAAAAATGTGTATTCTTTATTCGCCCCGGCGCACGGCGTCGAATATAAAAGGAAGTGGCATGGCGTAAATATACAAAACAAGGCGCAAGTAGCTGCTGAAGTAGTCGCTATGGGAAGGCCAATTTCAAAAGCTCTGCTGCGCTCGCGCGCCGAGGAATTCGTATTTTGCGAATGCCGTTGGCTTTTGGGTCGTTGCGACTTTTACAGCCTCCGATTTATTATGTCATTTATATCGCGAGCGTCTATACATATTCTATATCACTCACTATATGGTGTGCCCCTCACATCCAGGCAAATTGGGATATTATAATCATTTTTCTATAGCCCTTTTGCTTCGCAAGCAAAAAATCGACACTAGATCGGCTTTACGAGCAACAAATCACATGCGGACCACTCTGAAACTAGATCAACCCCAGACTACGTGTGAAATTTATACCAAACATTCTCACATGTGTTTCCCTCAGTCCCTCTGAAAGTTACGTTACGTGGCTGTGATTTGAGTATTAACTAGTGCCAGTAAACTGTGAAAAACTAGACTAGCAGTTCAGTTACTCCGTCTAATTTAAAGGAAAGTGTACTGTACTAAAAGTTGGTATGGGGGTTGAACTCTTAAATCCCATTCCGTTTAAGCGAACTTTTACCACTTGGAAATCCAGCCCGGCCCGGAAAAATCCGTTTCCTGTTTTGTAGCGCCGCAGCAGTAGTTTGTGAAGGAGTTCGCAGCACCATCCCGAAGTGTTTAGTTGACGAAGTAGGGGCCTATTTAAGCTCTCGACTGTGAAACGACTCGAGTTACAAGTCTCTCCATCCATCCGCGCTCGTTTTACTTCCAAAAACCATGGAAATATTAATTGTGTTCCATCGGGGGCCATCTTCAATATATATCATATAACAAGTTGTTGTGGCGTGCGTATCGATCCACTCACTCTGGCAGAATTTGATGAAAATCGTCGACCTCCAACTCAGACGAATATAGGAATGCTCATTGCGACACAGTGGCAGAACCAAGGACCAAGTGGACATTCATGGTGGACTGAAAGTTTTGTGGCTGTCGTGGACGGAAACGCATCGTAAAAGCCCAATGGTTAAAGTTCGGTTTTTATAGAAAGAAACGTGAAACGTGCAAAAAAAAACGAGGGCCACTGTGTTTACATGACCGGCTCTATGCAAGCACGAACCGCCGACGACCATTCGGCCATTCTTTCCTATTCCAGATAAACAACGCACTTTATCTGATTGCGGTCGTTGGAATATGGGCGAAGATTCCTGCTGACCACACACATTAATTCCGTATGTAAAAGAGGCACGAAAAGGGCGCAAATTCAAATCGAAAAGTTGCAAAATCGATTATGGCGTTGTTGTTGTTTCAATCCGCATCCGATGCTCTGCGGACGCTTTGCTTAGTCCTTAGTAGTAAAAGTACCGCTTCGAACAGATGACCCGAAAAAGGACACAAGCAAACAACACAAAGATTTGTGTTTAGGAAATATAGGAAGTTTCAATTACTTAAAAACAGACTAAACTTGTAACTTGGATTGCCGACACCTACAATGTTCAGTGGCAACGCACCTTGTTGATATTCCTCATATCGCTCCGTCATCAGCACGCCCGCAATGTGTCGTTCAAGGAAAATAGTGACTGTCCAGCTACCTGTGTGCAACCTTGATGCTTTGACGAATTGCCCCCCGAAATAGTTTCGCGTACACCTTCGCCTCCTTCACTCGCAAACTGTATTGGCAATCTACATAATCAAGGAGTTGATGTGTTCTCGTTTACTTGTGGCTTACGCTTAATTAAAGCCCGCGTGACCTTTCCACTCGATGTCAAAAACCTTTTGACACTGAAACTCGTTCGGTGCGCTAGCTGCCAGCAATTTGGCATCAAAGTTGTATCGAATATCGATAAATTCCCCAAGCGTAGCGCCGCTCTTTCTCCGATATATATATATATATGTGCCACATTGTGTAAAATGCAAGTCTCGATCATTATATCGACGGTGCGTCGTGAATAATGCATGCCAGCGACGCGGTTTGCTGTTAATGGAGGCCAAGATGACACAAGCCCATTCAAGCACATGCGCAGCCCATCGTATAACCATTCCTATAATAGCATACCGTTTTCTTATCTCGCGCGCGCACAAAACGCTCCAAACCTTATATTGGCAAACAAGCTATTTGTTGTCTTTCGTTTGGTATTCCGGCCGTGCCCATAGGATATATTCGGCGGTTTCATCTTGAGACGCCATCAATCATGCTCTCTTAATTCTTAGGATTAGATTAGCCCAACTCACAACTCCTCGCTCAATTATGTACATATTTTTCCAAAGTGTGCAAACTGCAACACAACTTTATCATGTTTTAATTAATTTTCCATAATCTTACCCCTTGTTGGCATGCTGATGTTGGTATACAACTTTCTTGCATATACTCTTGCCTCTTGCCGCCAGCGCAATTGTGGCGAGGCGTCTAGACACATTTTACACACGTTGTTAGAAGCATCATGGTATCATGTACAAGAGATAATAGTCACTCATACAAACGCAGTTTAATAAATGAAGTTTGGATGGTGGGTGGGCGTCGCGTCGTTTCCCTGCAACTCTGGTACATACCAAGTCTATAATGAACCGATGGAAGACAACGCCAACGCTTACATCCATCGTCTTCAGCAAATTTAATTTTCACCGAGCAGTGTTTTTTTCCTCACGCCGCCGCCGTCGCCGATGAAATGTAATTAGTTTTCGCAAATTATTTCACTTAAGCTCATTCCACGAAAATGCTGTATTTTGGTCACAGCTATGGAATTATGCTGCAATTAACAGCCGTGAGTCGCAACTATACTTTTGGTTTAGGGCCAAATAAAAATCTTATTTGGGCAATACATTCCTGTACGTATGTAGATTGTAGCGCACGACGTTATCGCAAATTGGGCGGACGAGCGTGCGAGCACAAGGAACATGTGCGTTCTAAAAACTATTAGCTGGGGGGGAAAAGAACGGAAATTATGAAAGTAATTAATTAATCGCAATAGCGCTCGGAGGCGCTGCGCGACGCCGCGCTTCGTTTCGGCCGTGCTGATACGGACGTAACGAAAAAAAAACGAACATAATTGAAAATGGAAATTCTGTGCGTTTACCACCAACGTCGTATTAGCTCACATTTTTGTTGACCTGGTTTATGCAACTAAACGAGCGCCGGCGTTCCGAACTTGTAATACATAGTTGAAAAAATATATTAAAACTGGGAATGCACTGTCAACTGGTCCAAATCCTGTCATGTGCAGCTTTCGCGATTAAATCGACTTTAATGTAAAATCGTCGAATTATATTCTGCATATATTTTACATACAGGGAGAATTTTACATTTTTTTTACACATAGGTTCTAAATGCATTGGGATTTACAGTTTGCGAATTTAGTTAAATTTTGACCAATCACAAGGCAGAATTTTAAAAATCGCAGCTTTTCTGAAAATGTTCCCTTACTAAACAAATCGGTCTTTAATAAACACTGTTTTTCTCAAATTTGTTTACAACCGATCTCGACTATTTTTAATACGCCAATAAATTATCAACTATCTCTTTATAATATGATGTTTTTATTTTCGTAATGAATGGATACAATTTTTGGTGTTGAGTTTAACATGTTTCGGCCTGTGGCCATCATCTAAGGAGTTTCAGATAAAATAAAGTAATATCCCTTTATACTACATAAGCCAGAATCAATTGTGAAGATAAATCACTGAAATATGTTCACAATCGCGATTAAATATATGGGAATTGAATTGGAAACTTTTCATCTCCAATCCGCACAGAAAAGCGATTACTTTCATGATAACCATTGGAATTCGAGTGCGAATACGAATATCATCTCAAAGTTGAATGTAACTAGAGCAGAGGGTAACAGATGACACGTTTATTGAATTTCCAAAGGCAATGAACGCAAGTGACAGATTTTTATAAAAGTTACACCTCCACGATCCACGAAAGCAATTAACCGCGATTTCTGTAAGCTTTATGTGCGCAGCGCTCAATTTTCCATATTTATCCTTGCATATTACGTCGCTCTTTTAAAACTGCCGACGCAACTATATAATAAGTGACAGAGTGTATTCATTTACTGATAACTCTAATGTATGTGCGCTGTAAATATTTTATGTCGATGTATTAGAATATATTAGATGTTGTTGTTGTTATGGCGTAGTGAAATTTGCTGAAAGCTATTCCAAACTCAAGTCAAAGGCGTATTATGCACAGCTTAACAAGAGTTTGGAGCGCGTCGAGCGTTGATTTCATTCTCGTTTTACTTTTTATTTATGATCCGT
>JARJDQ010023574.1:0-13546 GCA_030264215.1 Geostiba sp. GC000077
CGATGCGCGGAATTAAATCGGCGGATCGGCGGATCGACGAGCACGGGGTCCGGCGGGCGTATAAGGACATCGCGGCTCGCAAAAATCGACGGCGATCGTAAATTACGCGCTCGCCGCGGCGGCGGCATTCAGATGAGCCGATGATAGTCGGCCGACCGGGCCGCGGCTTTATCTCCACAAGCGCGCCGATTCCATTTATGCAGATCGACGAACGACGACGACGACGACACACACTCATGCACATTAGGACTGTTGGACACATCGCCGCCGGAGAGTTGGCAGAGCTCTCTTGTGCGCACCCCATATAGTATGCAGATGCAACGATGCAGATGCGACGGTTCGATTTGGCGTTTCGTCTTCGTGGCCTCGTGGAGCCGCGGTTCGACTCAAGCAGAAAGACAAGCAACTATCCCAGATCCCAGGGCGGCCAGGGCCGACAAGCGGCGGTGCCTTGATAATTGTCAGCGTGTATCTTGTTGATCTTTAAACGTCTCCGACTCCAAAGTCTCCGAAACCGAAACCGAACTGGAACTGATAGTGGTTCGAGATCTATTCATATAGAATATAGATTCATACCCAAAACAGGGCAATATACTAAACCAAAGTAAGCAGGCAGAAATTCAATATTGGAGCAATATTAATTTTAAATCTAACAATATTGAATAATATTGAAAAATAATATTATCTTGGTCGCTACTCGAACGAAGCGGACGCCGCGGTTTGTGGCGTTTGCGCGTCCATGGGGCATACAACGCTTTATGCAGGTTCACCATTGAGGCGTCATAAAGCAGCAATCTGCTACTTTGTGGCATTGGTAACAAACTGAAGCTGTTATAGCTGTGATTTACATACAATGTGTCGGAACGATCCAAACCCTTTCTGTAGAGCCTCTGCTGGGACCCACTGAATATTTATCCTCATACTCGAGCGCCGCGCACGAGGTTGGTTTTATAACATCTCGCGATGATAACACGATGAATACGATAATGCCGCGCTACCGAATTTACAAGCCCTGGAACACGCGCGACGACAACCAAACAATTGTGAATAGCTGGGGCCCCAATGGGCATGCACACAATGCCAGTGCAAGAAGAGGGCGCCGATCAAAGAACAATCCCCACATGGACTACAGGACTACAGGTCTACCTACATCTTACATCTACCCGAGAAATCTCGCGATCACCAAATGCATTTGCATGTTGGCGTATGTACTGGATGTGAATTTGAGCAGCTTTGATTAATTTCGTATGTATTTATACCTTTATACGATGGTTGGCATTCTTGGACGGATGCAAATTTGAGCGCTTGACGATTTTTCCATCGTTCCATCGTTCCATACAAACGATTCTACGATCGGTCGCAATGCGCGTAGTACGTGCCATGCGGGGCCGATTTGTTATTCAATAAAAAGGCGAGCGCGCCAAACGGAAGCAATCAATAAGACGGCGCTGCACCGCGGTTTGGAGGCTGAGGCCCCTGAGACCGCTGAGGCGGCGAAATGTGCACGCGCCCAACCAGCGGCGGCTTGACGGCCGTATTAATCGAACGTCATCGCTCAACACCTCTAATTAATCAATCATACGCGCTCAGCGCCGCGAACGGAATGAAATCATGAAATCTGAATTCGCGATATCCATGAAACCAATATGAATCTAGTCTAGAAACAAGCATCCACAGATTCACAAATCTGTTTCCTCTCGCTGTGTAAGTGCCCCTGCCCCTGCCCCTGACCCTCCAATCATTAGTCTTCTGTTTGGATACTTTCCCACATGTTTCACACCTTGGCTAATAATTAATCAATAACCCTTGAGCCTTAAAACAACTACAGTCTTCTTCGAGTATAAGGGGTCATACAAATACTGAACAATGAGGACTGGTCTTCGAACGATTTGTTCAAACTCTGCTCCCCATGATTATGTTTCCAGAAAGGGACGGATGTCCGTTTACCTCCGAGTGACCCTTAAAGCTTTTTAGTACCGTCTTATAGCTAAGATGGAAGGAAGTTCGGATTAGGTGACCATTTTTAGTTTAGGTGTTAAGGACATTTTAAACTAAAATCTGCAGAAATAATATTGACCAATTGCCATTTCTCAGGACGGAAACACATGGTTCCCTTGGCTAATAATCCTTGGCTAATAATTATTCAATAACCCTTGAAACAACTTTAGTCTTCTTCAATAAGGGGTCATACAGAGGTAAAAAGGGATACGGAACTGAACTATGGGGATTCAGTATTCGGAAACGTACAGACGTCCGTTTACCTCCGAGTGACCCCTAAGAATGCCTTCTCCTAGCGTCTAGTTGCGCCTAGTCGCCAAGATGGAAGTTCGTATAAAGTAACTATTTTTAGTTTTAGACACTTAAAAAGAAAACCCGCAGAACCAATTGCCATTGCTCATGATGGGTATTTATATTTTTCTGTATGGTGCAGTCGTTAATGATACCTTGTTACCCTGGGATCTAGACTCTGGAAGATCCCTGGTATGTCCTCGGTAATAATCCGTTTTCGTCGTTTCATACTTTCTCAGATCCCATCATGCCCATGCTGGCGACGGTCGTATATAAAAATGGAAATCGAAGCGTAAGACCTCGCTCGCTGCTGTGCTGGTTGCATTCGGGAGAGAGACCCCTACTTTAAGGAATTAATCATGATTTATGGAGCGAATTAATGCTGCCTGCTGCCGGTGGTGCGCGGCGAAAATGGCGTATAATTTCGTTGCGCGCCGAGCCGTACCCTATCATTACCTATAAGGTAGCCGGCCAACCAAGCGCAGCTCCGAAACCGAAGCTCCGAAGCTGACTGCTGACTGAGTTCTTGAGGTCTTCGCTTCGCTGGTGCCGGGCGCAAGGCCGAAGAAGAGAAGCGTTTACCACGTCCGCGGTCTTTGTTGTTGTTTGGTAGCGCTATAGCGTTGATAAGTAATCGAATGCGTGGCGGGCGTTGCGTGATGTGATGATCCGCAGCAGTCCCTGCGATTAGTGCAGACCAGCCCAGACATGCCCGACATGCCCGATGCTTGAAAATCGTTCAAAGGAGTTGAGAGTAGGAGCTGAGTTAACGATCAGTTGTTGGCTGTGGGCCTGTGGACGGAACCGATTATTATAGAGAAGCGATTACTGGCTGGGTGCTGGTGGACGAGTAAGGAGTCAGGAGTTGGAATGGACATCAGCCAAGTCCGTGGGAAACGCCCCAAGTAATTGCTACTTTCTGAAAGGAGCAGAGGAGCACATAAACGTTTCTGGATCAAAATTTTGGCATTTTTGACGCTAGTGTTAGGGGGTCAATACAAAGGCCCAAAATTGGTAGAGACGTAGAGAGGTAGAGACTTCTTGGTTTTGGCTGGAAACCTGGAAAATATCTATAAAAATTTCGCTCACGAGCTTTGGGGGGCCGCACAATGTCTGGTGGATGATACATCATCATCGCGGGGGCGGCGGCCCCGTATCGTGGCAGGGTGGCGGGGTAGCGGCTAAAAGGAGCTAAGAGAGCGTGCAGCCGATAAAAAGTTAATTCGTCTTTATGGCCCGCTCGCCGCGCGTCCACCAAGCCAAGTCGGTGGTCCTTATTACTCCCGGCCCCGCGCGCCTTCCACACGTAATGCACAATACTCGACACCGCACACCTACCCCCTTGTCCGGGGCCACGGGCCCACGGATGCCTATAAATTACAGCCCCCGGCCGATTGAACAGATTAGCTTCGGCGTACATGCTGCGCGTTCATATTGACGAATTACGTCGGAGTCGGCCGAGGGTGGTCGACGGAAAAAGCAAATCCTGGACGCCCGATAGTGCGGGCGACGTCAAGCGACGATATCGGGAAGAAGATGGAAACAGATCCGGGGATACGGGGAACGATCCCACACGCTGGACGTCTCCTCTCCTACTTACAATACTTGATCCCCGGAATGGTGCCGCCAAGCCAAAAGATGAAAAGGCCCACAATGCTAATGGTGGAGACCCGGCTGGAGATGCTAGAACACTGGCACTCCGAAACTCCAATGGGAAAAATGGGAAGAACGTCGCGCGGACATCAAGATTTATCACCCATTCAGAAACTCTGTGACCAGTGGACCATTCATTCAATCCCATTCAACTGTAATCAAAATCCTCCATTCCAACATATCCCAACAAAACATAAGCACTTTCTACTTTGCAATAGTGCATAAGACCATAAACATAACCAAACAAAAACCTAACCACAAAAATCGAAATTTTAAATTGACATTTTTTTTAAATTTTCATCACACCTTGTGTAGAGAGTATTTTGGTAAATACGTAGGTTGTAGGACGTATACACAAAAGGGGTGCTTGGGGGAGAAAGAGCGCGAGCGCCCGGTTATAATTGCAATGCGAGCGCATGTGGGCCATTAATCACCGGGGCCTCGAAAAGTAATTAAGCTATTCATTCCATCGGCGCTCCGGGCTCGTGCGCTGCGCGCAGATGCAATGCAATAACACGACGACCACGGCGACGACGACGCACCAGGCACACAAAAGAATAACAACGGCAAACAACGGCGAAAGCTTCAAATCCACCACACACCAACCCAGGCACACAGCCTCTCCATGCGGATGAAAAAAAAACTTTTGGAAAATGAGAGGCATGAGAGCTGAGAGCAGAAAAAAAGGCTGCCATAATATCCACCTATCCAGCCCATCCAGGGGCATTAGCAGTGTTGTACGTCCGAAGCGATGGGACTAACGAGAAAATTCGAAATTTTAAATTAAAAACACACAAACACTTCATGCACATGCTTCGGCAGTCGGGAGCATCGGGAGTAGCCGAGTAGAGATATTAATATGCAGTTAAACACGCTGGCGACATCTATGAGGCGCTTCGGTGAACTAACAGAACTAACTCAACGAAATGGAACTATATGCAACAAAACAAACATGACTTGTTGCAAATTTTAAATTTTTACATGTTTTTTACTCTTTAAATGCTTAAATGCTTAATGAACTATCAATGGTTGAACTTTGACTTTGCAGTTTTCATTTGTGGACCTTTGACTCCTCCTGCTTTGGTGAGAAGAGAGTATTTCGCACACGGAACACGATAGCAGGTTGCTATCGGAATGCAGCGCAATGCTGACGAAGCTGTCGTTTATGATTGACAACATCAAAGTTTTTCACACTCGACTCTCGCGCGTCGTAAATTACAGGCATTACAGGCATTGCAGCCGGATTGCCGATTGTGAGATCATCATCGATGACGGCGCAACGCATGCTTAGAATTTAGTTCCATATGCTAAAGTCTTCATCTCGAGTCTCGAGCTCTCGAGTCGAGCTGCTCGTCAATAGTAATTTATGTCAGTACTCCGCGCAGTCCGCACCAAGGACCAGGAGAGCATCAAAGTTCGACCATTGTGCATTGTTCATGCACACACGCCTCGGATAGCATCCTCATGATTAAACATTAAGTCACAAAATTGTCAATTGCCAATTGCCAATGAAGTGCATGCCAGATATGCATAATGTGCATATTATGCATAAGTGTGCAATAACCAGTTGGCGCAGTTGGCTAAAGTGTTAATGATAATGTCATTGTCATAAAGCTCATCACGATCATGATTACCTGTCAATGCCTTTGTGATGTATGTCCTGATGTGTGATTTTTATGCCGTGTCTATTTTGCTGTTTTTTCATGTCTGTGTTTCATGTCGATTTGAATGCGGAACCGACGATCAGAAAACATTTGTCCCGCTATGTTATTGCCATGTTGAAGACGTTGAAGACGTCCGCATGTCATTCGCGCGCGTCGCCTACGTCGACGTTGGTAATTTATAACGATTCGCAACGGCTGTCGGATTAAATCCGGCGTTAAAGTTTCGTGGCGCGCCAAAAAAGCGATCCGCGCCGTCGAAATTTATATTTTTTCCCGTGAACGACGCAGTTGGTGGTCGCAAACATTATTTTTACGCAAAGTAATAGTACTTCTGCTACCTACTGTTGAAAACCAAAACTATTTTATTTTTGCAGTTTTTTCACAATAGGGCGGTAAAGTTCATCTAACATGTAAGTGGGCGAAAAAATCTTTAAAGCTTTAAAAGCATTGTTGATTATAGTCAGTACAGGCAAGTGGAGTTAGTTCATTTTCTAACGACCCCAATGCGTTAAAATTTTATTTATCGCCCGCAAAGTAGGGCGGTAAAATTAATCTAACATACTAACATTCAGGTGGGCAAAAAAAGTTTTTTAAAGCTTTTCGAAAATGTTGTTGATTCTACTAAGTAGATGACTGAAGTAAGTTAATTTTATAACTACCCTAGGGCTTTAAAATTATATTTATCGCCCGCAAAGTAGGGCGGAAAATTCATCTAACATTCCAGTGGGCGTAAAAAAATTTTCTTTAAAGCTTTGAAACTGTTGTAGGGCTTTAAAATTTCATTTATCTCCCGCAATATAGCGCGGTAAAGTTAATGTAAAATGCGGGTGGGTAACATTTTTTTTTTAAGTTTCGAGAGTGTTGATTATAATGTGTGGGTGAGTTGGAGTGAGTAGAAGTGGAGTGAGTTAATTTTCTAACCAGAGGGCTTTAAAATGCTATTTATCGCCCGCAAAATAGGGCGGTAAAGTTCATGGGTGGGCTTCTTAAAAGCTTCGAAAGTGTTGTTCATTATAGTGAATAGGTGACTAAAGTTAAACCACTCTAGGGCTTTGAGATGTTATTTATCGCCCGCAAAGAAGGGCGGAAAAGTTGATGTAAAATGTGGGTGGGCAAAAAAAAATGTTTAAAGCTTCGAAAGTGTTGTTGATTATAGTGAAGTAGGTGAGTGGAGTGGAGTTAGTTAATTTTCTACCGAGTTGTTTACGTCTTATTGCTTTATTATCTGCATGCACCGGCGTGCCAAGCGCTCGTAACTTTTAATTATCGCTTTATTTAATTACTGTTTATTTATTTTTGCATTCGATTACCGGTGTGCGCCCCGTTGTGCGCCTGTGCCTTGTTATTGCCCGTATCCACGATCGATTTATTTTCGTTACATTACAGACGCACACACAGCCGAGTGCATTTAAATAATTTGAGGAGCGCGCAAGAGACGCGCATCTGGTTTTCGCAATCAGCGCCTCTTGCATTTTCCAATCAATGTGGTGGGCTTTGGGTGGGGCTGCTGGTTGGGGCACGTCAGGAGCAAATAAGGTGGCGTCGCGCGTCGGGAACTCGGGAGGCGCAACGAAATCGTGTATATTATTATTGATGAAATTAAATGATGCGCCGCGATAAAATGAGAATTTTAATTAAAATCATTGATTAACTTTTGGGGCTGCGCTTGATTGGTTTATTTTCGCAAAGCCCCCAAAAGATTTTTTGCCTGTGCGCCGAAAATTAAACGGAAAATTGCGACACCGAAAAAATCTGTGGCTTCGAGATGGTGTTGGTGTTGGTGAAGAAGATTTGAGATGGTTTTCGCAGACATTCGCTGCGCGTCTTCGCGTCTTGTTGTGGGATGCCAATGGCTGCAGACCGAGTGGTGTGTGCGTCGTTCTTTTATCTCTCATTTTTTTCCGCTGCTTTCTTAATGGTTAAAATTTATGGCGGAGCCTAAGGATGTCCTCGGACGCGGTGCGCGCTGGAATAAGCGAATATAATGAGCACCCAAGCCTGAAGAGCTCCTTCGTCCACCGTACCACCGCATTCCGTTTAAAAACGCTTCGTGCCAACCAGCCAACAACAAACCCAACAACAAGACACAATTTCTGCGTATTCGCCGGTGCGCGTAAGCGAATAACGACCAACTAAGAAGAAGGATCCCTTCCAGAGACCCAGAGACGTTCCGTATTATTTAAGCCTGCATCTGCATCTTTTGCACTTTTACTCCTTTCGCATCCCAGCTCGTATCTTCGTATCATAAACTCGACATGTTATGAGACGGCCGGGTGCGATGCGCGCGCCATTCTCGTAATTAAACACACCAAACACACGGGGAGGGGGGGAAAGAGAGCAGATACTCTTAGGTTAGAATTACGGTCTTTTTTCTCGTTTCTCGATCAAATGTAAGAAATATCATTGCACTTGCGACGTTACGACTTGCGACTTTGCGACTTTCCGATTGTATTTTTGTCGCCGCTGCTGCGCCAAGAATTCGCGCGCCCGAAGATGTAATTAACGAGCGACATTCATCAAATGGTGATGGTATCATCGGACGGAGCACCAGCCGTTAGCCATCGTCGCTCGGCGGCTCGCTATTGAGACGTTAATAACCGTTAGCTCGACGGAGCGGCGGCGGAGGCGCTGAAGAAGTCGCAAGGACCGCACATCTTGCAGAAACGCGCTGCCTCTTCCGGGAACCACGACCATTGCCATCAGGATTTCATTTCGTCGAATGCTATGCGTTTATTTTAATTAATAGATGAGGAAGCTTACAAGACAAACTCTATTTGCGGTCAATTCCACCTTAACCTCATGTTAACGCTGCTTTTCTAGAGGCCCAGTTGTGCACACGATTTGACTATGATCCCGTTTGAATTTGAAGCTCAAATTTGGCACACTGGTTCTTTAGTGTTGTGAGAAGATTGAGTTTTATTTTGGAACAAATTGGTCCGGAAATTCTAGAGAAAACAGGATTTTATAATTTCATTTTTGGTGAGGCTAAAGTCCACCTAAAAGTCCAGTTGTGCACACGATTTGACTATGATCCCATTTGAATTTGAAGCTCAAATTTGGCACACTAGTTCTTCAGTGATGTGAGAAGATTGAGTTTAATTTTGGATGAAATTGGTCCTGAAATTCTACAGAAAACAGGATTTTATGATTTAATTTTTGGTGAGGCTAAAGTCCACCTAAAAGTGCAGTTGTGCACACTATCTGACTATGATCCCATTTGAATTTGAAGGTCAAATTTGGCACACTAGTTCTTGAGTGTTGTGAGAAGATTGAGTTTAATTTTGGAAGAAATTGGTCCGGAAATTCTAGAGAAAACAGGATATTATGATTTAATTTTTTTGTGAAGCCAAAGGTCCACCTGAAAGTCCACTTGTGCACACGATTTGAGTATGATCCCGTTTGAATTTGAAGCCCAAATTTGGCACACAAGTTCTTCAGTGTTGTGAGAAGATTGAGTTTAATTTTGGAACAAATTGGTCCGGAAATTCTAGAGAAAACAGGATTTTATGATTTCATTTTTTTGGTAATGCTAAAAGTCCAAAGTCCACCTAACAAATCAGTTGTGCAGACGATTTGACTATGATCCCTATTGAATTTGAAGCTCAAATTTGGCACACTGGTTCTCTAGTATTGTCAGAAGATTGAGTTTGATTATGGAAGAAATTGATGTAGTAATTACCGAGAAATCCGGCTTTTTCTGTTTTCAGAATTTTTCTTACCAATCTTGGGTGCAAATATAACAATATAAGGTAGTCGAGTTTTACGGCAAGAATAACGACCTACTAAAAGCAGATAAAACTAACATTTATCCACATAATTCCTCAATCATCTTCATTCTTACTTCTTATACTTCCCACCTGGAGTGGACGTAAACTTGAACCATATGTGCAATATGAGTAATAGACGCACAGGTTGGCAGAGATCACCCCAGATCCTGCTCAGTGCTCTTTATGACCTTGATTTTATTAGTATTGCCACTTTGTACATGCTTGAGGTTTACGCATATGTTTCGCACTTTATTTGGAGCTGTATAACAGCCCACCGGATTCTGGATTCAACAATTCATTGAACTGAAGGAAGTGACGGAAAATCGTGAATAAAGTTATCCGAATAAATTATGCGCCTCAATTTCGATTGTATAATTCGTATGCACGGATATTCTGACCACGCAAAAATTCCTCGATGCCTCGGTGTCACCCACGTCGCAGGAGTATAAAGAAATAAAAACATCAAACATCACGCAGCAACGCAGCGAATACAACAAATAAAGAAATAAAATATCCCTTTCCTATTACTTGTATGTTGTATGTTCAAGCAAAAGTTTTCTTCGTGTGTATTTTTTGTATGTTTTCTTGTGTTCTGTGTTGTATGGCAGTTTGATTCCGATTCTGTGTATAAACATAACGAGCGTTTGAATTGACCAACAAGACATGAAAAGATCCTCGTTCGCGAGACGAGTCCTCGCGGCCCTCGCGCACACCTATAAAAAGTGATTTATCTGGACGGCAGTTTTATTGATGCCATTAACCGGGCGCGCATCATCACTCGTAAATATCGTGCGCGGGATGCGCCCCATTCGTCCCGAACGAGGCGAAATAGTCTTTTCATTGAAATTGAGTCCTTGCGGTTTTATTCGCGCGCGGGGGGTTTTATGCATTTTGGACGATTAGAGGACGTAATTTGTAATTTTAATTTTTAATAATTTTACACGCCCATTCCAGACGCGCACGGCGCAGCGGCAGACGAAACGATTTCGCGAAACTTTTTGCAAGGATTCATTCGACCATTAAATGTTTATGCTTTTTCTGCAAAGCAAAAGAGGAATTCCTTTGCATTCGAATGTGTTTTATGCGGCGATAAAATTTAAATTAAAAACTTCCCAAAATGCTTCTGTATACTGTCTGTATAAATAAAATGCCTCGCGAGTCGCGAGAGGAAAGGAGGAAATAATGATTTTTGTAGTTTTTAGTTTTTCTTTTTGGATGGGTTGTCTTCGCGTTGGCAGTTGGCAGTGTCATCACTATCATTTCCTCGATGTCATCGGCGATGGTTGGAACTCAAATTCTCGAATTCCCGAACGCGCGCCGTGGCGGCTATAAATAATCTCGCGACTCGCTGTTGGTTCTTTTTTCCTGTACGCCCCGTAGCCCGAAGACCGGAGACACGACGATATCCTGTCAGGCGGCGGCGGCGGGAGGTTCGCGTTCCGTTCCGTTTCGCTCACGTCGCGCGATATCTTTCGATTTCAATTGAAGGAACGTCGCGACGCGCCTCCGCCACCGCGTTGTTATGTTATGCCATTGCTACCCAAACAAAGCATGAAAATTATACGTACGCGCGTGTGGTCGATGCCTCTTCCCTCTTCCCTCTTCCTCTTTTCCTCTTTTCCCTTTCCTCCATTGCCTGCCAACGATGGTAAGTTTTGATTTGTGCGTTCTGCGTACTGCGTTCGTCGAACGTCGAAGACGCACCAAAAAAATCGCCAAGCGTTTCCTGCGCAATGGGTTTTTGTTGATTGTTGATTTTAAGCCACCGGCAGCGACGAAACGTGGCGTCATGTTTTGGCATTACAATTTCAACGCACGAACGCCACGACGATTTAAATCCGAACGTTTGATTATTTGATTTTTAATCATGTTTCATGTGTGAGCGCGTGCACCATTGTGTTTGGTGCGCTGTGCATTTTCGGGTAACAGACTGGTGAGTGGTGAATGTTTCGAATATGTTTTAAAAGCGCTCTGCTCTGGCATCGGACATTGTTTCTGTGCACAACATATTGGCATATTTTATAATCACCTGCATATGAATGGAAACGAGTTTCGCTTGTTACCTTACATATTGTTTGGCTCGAATTTCCAAATTTGAATTTTGAGTTATGCCTGAACCGGCCCACACACTCCTGGCCGGAGAGATGGACGAAATTGTATTCATAACAACGATATAACGCATAAATTTATATTTGCACCGGAGCTTGGGCTTGGGCTTCGTTTGTATTTACAAATCCACCGGGTGTCCCAACATCCCAACATCCCAAGAAAAACACCATATTAAAGTTCGACAAAAATTTTAAAGTTAATCTAAAAATCAACAACTTTACGTTTTTTTTGGTACATAGGTTTTAATATGAAACACCCTGTATTTGTGTGTTGTTGTGTGCTGTGTACACATCATCATAATATGTGAACGTTCGACGTTTCGTTTACGTTTGCGTTTACATTTCGCGCTCGGGCGTTCCAGATTGTTAACATAAACCTGTCAATGGTTAAAATCGCATTAATTACAATTCGCGTACACACCGTGCAAATATTTACATCGACGATTTCAGCTCGGTTGTGCGCATGCGCCCTGATGGTGATGACAAAATATGACATCACACCTTAAAACCTAATTATTCTACCCGGCCGTTTTGAGGTTAGTGGTTTGATGATTTTGATGGTCCTGATGGTCCTGAACTTGAAGAGGACGTCCCCATATCCGCACATCCCCACATGTCTAAGGGTATCCACGCATGAATGATATTTATAGCCCTTGGAAAATGCGCAACTGTAATGGCATTCGGTTCGATGCACGAGGGATCATATTTAATGCCCCCCGAAATGCATCGTCCAGGAGGGGTGCGCCTCCACTTTTTTTTTCATTTATTAGAAGACTCTATTTTCGCCCGTAGAACAACCTGCCATACTACTGCTAGTGTAACTGTAGGTATACATTCGAGCACGTAATCAATAAACCATAAATCATTTAGGAAACATATTAGAATCTGTAAAGTAAAGGAACGCAGGAAAGGTCATAGAGAAAAAGAGGGTGACTATGAGGTTGAGAATGAGGCTGTGGACGAGAGGACGAGAGGACGAGGACGAGATGAAAATGGAACTAGTTTCCCATCACGAATTGTCGCGACGTGCTCCGACCTGAAAAGGCTCCTACGTCGAGGTCATGGAAGATGTAGGGACGAAGGGAGGAAGAGAAGGGAGAAAAGCAGAACCATTTTTTATGAAACTTTACGAGGCCAATCTAACGGCATGCTCATGAACTCATGAACTCGCAAGCTCACAAATGCAAGACATCTTAAAAAATTCACGAGAAGCAAAGAGAAAGCGAAGGGCCAAGCAACACGAAGAAGAAAGGAAGGGACTATTATAACTTAGCGTCGTGTCTGGACTCCTCGGGTGCCGGTGCGTGTACTTGTGGAGCCTCCTCGGAGTCTTCAGGTTCGTCTCGTAATATACGTTATGAACGCCATGAATATATCGTAAAAATCGTAAAATGCGTAAACGCCACTCTGGTGCGTGCTGCCCCTGGCATTGCGTTCGCCGTTCCCAGTTCCCATGCGGGGGGAAAAGCGCGTTATCTGTTTGCTCACGCCCGCGCGCGGTGTGTTTACGCATAAAAACGCTTGGAGCACACTGAGAAGGGGCTTCATCGCGATTCACGTTGCGCGGCGCTCATATTTTCCGGCGCGCCGCATCCGCGACATGTATACGCGACTGTGTGCGGTCATGTAGTCGAAGGCGGTGTGACATCGTGTGTTATTATATATTTCCTCAATAAAATCGCGCTCACCCTCATTACTTATCAAGGGGTTGTTCAAATATCCGGCAAACATGTTCATACAAAGAATGAAAGAATACAAACGTACACAGCGAAGAAAAATTGTGGCGCGGAATTATCAGGAGCAGACAGGATGTAAATATGGACTTGCACACATTCTAATTTAGACAAATTTGTTGAGGAACCTAGAAAAATTCAAGAGATTAGCTAATTCCGCACTTCTGAATACATATTGTACCACCAACTGTTTGGTGTAGTAAAGAATACTATTCTGAGAATAGATGCAACCCGTTCCCCTTATATACCCTTTATATATCAGATATGGTATAGTAACATAACAGGTTAACAGAATTTCACTTCTGTTTTCATTCCAAGAAACCAAGAATACA
>JARJDQ010023603.1:0-22470 GCA_030264215.1 Geostiba sp. GC000077
AACTTTGACAGCATATTTGGGGCACTTGCCGCCCCCCGAGGGGGTGGCAATGTAGTGCAAATTAAAGAGCGCCTCTTTGGCTATGCACACAGCTAAAGAAACTTAAAATTCAAGCACGCGTTTGGGAAATATGGCCGATTTTCCAATGCATTTTCAGAATTTTTGAAAAAAATGTTTAATAATTTTAAATGCATATTTAAGGCACTCTCCGCCACCTGAGCGGGTGAAAATTGAATGCAAATTAACGAGACTCTTTGTCTATGCACATAGTTAAAGAAACTTAAAATTGAGGCACGCGTTCAGGAATGAACTATTTTAAAATTTCCAACATAATTTTTAAATATGTTAAAAATGCTGGTAATATTTAAAATTCAATAACTTGTTGCATGGTTAAACTTTGTATTGTTCCGCAATCTGCTTTAAACGTATAGTATTTGAAATTGAATTTCATTACAATTCATTACAATTGAATCAAATTACAGCAGAGGACAAATAAAATCCACGACACAAATTATTATTTAATTAAATTATTCACATTTAAAAAACTTATATAAATATAAAGATACACACATTTTCTTCAATATGCGAATTGAAAACTGTACGCTCTGTGATTTATGTTGTTTTCTCAACTAGTCTAAATAGATTGTAGAGATTACTAATTTATTATATTCTTTCATATCCTTTTCGAAATTCACCACTTAAGTAACAAGTTAAAATAATACCCAGAAGCTAAAACAATTAAATCATAAATCAAAACAAATATAATACTATAATTTATAAATATTTACCTGAAAACCTGCAATGCTAAAACACAATAAGGTGACAATTAAACAATTATCCTGAATTTCCGTCTCCAAAGGTACAAAACACCCAATTTTGTACGTGTCCCTCGGCAAGCATTCGACGATTTTCCAATTCAGTTCGTAACAGCACGATTCGGGTAGCGCATCTTCATATTGCGCTAACCAATCCGCCGAATTCTTGATACCACAACATGACAACTAAAAATTAATTCTTAACTTATGAAAATTAAGTACGCAGTACATTTACATCATTTTGCAATCGCTCCCATCTGAATAACATCGTGAAATCGTCAGTGCCGTTGGGCAAACGTAACGATGCACTAAGCGAATGCCGCGTCGTCATATTCAGGAAGTAGCCGCCAATGCCAACTGATAATTCTAAGAAAAAGATTAAAAGTAGACTCGTTGAAAACTAAAAACATAGCAATAAGTGAGATAGCATTATTCAACTTTTCACATTTTAATTGCACACAGTACACAGCCGTAGTTCTAAATTAATGTTTACAAAGTTATCACACTTACCATTAAAGTCACAACTGAACTTTCCGCAATAGCGCCGTACCAGCCAACGATTGATATAGAACAAATAACAAATCCTACTACCATTTGAAAGTACGAAATGTAAATGTACTGTTCTTGTATCAGATCACCATATTGGCGATAGAAGAAAAGATTTTCCATGCCGTGTGCAACCAAGACAATTCCAGTGAACTATTTAACACAACATTTAAACACAACCCATTAATTGCAAACAATTGTAATTAAAGAAACTTACCACAAAGATGAAATTCATGCCATAAAGCAATGTTCTGATTGAATTAGGTCCCAAAGCCATTATATTAATCAAAATCGAAATTAAATCGTAAATGTGCGCTCTTGCACTTGGAAAAAGTGACTGTGTACTGATCACATTAAGCATCTGGGCAATCAATCAATTAACTACAATATTATTAATTAATTGATTAATGGTTTATAAATAGCGCACAATCCAACCCCCATATCCACTTCACTTCTCATCAACAATGTTGCACACTGTAAAACTGTTGTTGTAATTGATATCTTTCTATATTTTTCTTTCAAAGTTAAACTTGGTGTTGGAATTGGCAATTATTCAAATTTAAAGAAATAAGTGGTATTATAGTATGTAGTATTAATTTTGATAAAATCAAAAATTGACAAATGTTAACAGCGAGCAAAATGCAAATGTTTAATAACTTGCGCTCGAAATCCATTTATAGCATTGCGCACTCGGTCAGTGTGCAACTGGGTGTTGTTTATATTATTTGTTGATTGTGTTGGCAGTTAATGGTGAGATAGCAATTAAATCATGCAAAATTTTAAAGTCATAAATCATGTGAGTCCAAATCATGTCCATGCATTTAAAATGTTGCGAATTGATTATTTTAATAACTCCAATAGCATTGATTGTACTTTCTCCAATGACTTAATTAATATTTTAAGTTAAAGACAAATCCGGTATGTTATTATTATCATAAGTTGATTATGAATTACTATGCAACACCAGTGGATTTGTTATATTAAACGTTTGTATAAACAATCCATTGAAAGTGTAATCAAATTAATTAAGCGTAATTTATGATAAGTATAGTGCCCTAGTTTTGAAATTTATACAATGTTTTCACTTATCATTGGAATAATCTGCTCTATAACAAGCCTGCGTTAGCAAAAGAAAGAAATGGGAATAAATAGTTATTACAACAACTCCCTCATTGTTTGTCCTCACATTTGACTTAATTAATTTTATTCAATACATTTTCATTTTCAATACAATCACCAATTACTAAAGTTAAAACCATAATTATTAATTTTCTTCTTCGTTTCGGATGTTGTCGGTTGTTCATCATTCTTTACTATGCTGGAATAATAAAATACAACAATGATAATATTGAATCACAAACAGGACAAACCTGTGTATAATTTTATGTTACCTTTTTGTTGTAGTAGGATTAATATACTTCCCAACGCCACTTCTAAATACTTTCAGTTGTTGAGCAGCTTTAACCTTCTTCTTTTTCTCTTCAGCTTCCGCCAACTGCTTTTGTATTTCTTCGGCACGCTCCTTAGCCAAAAATTCATCTGCTTCTTCATAGGGATCAACGAAAACCTGCGCTTTCGTTAAAATAATATCTTCAATCGGTCGGTCTTTATTATCAACTTCTATTCTCTCCATTTCGTTCAAAGTCTCTATACCACCGACGACTTTACCAAAGATTGTGTGTTTTTTATCAAGATGTTTACAAGAACGAAATGTTATAAAGCTGTAAAGCACAGAAGGTATATTAAAATGTTTGTGCAATGTAAAATGATTTAAACCACTCACAATTGAGATCCGTTAGTGTTTTTTCCAGAATTAGCCATCGAGAGGATGCCGCGACCAACGTGCGAGAACTTCTGCACGTATTCGTCTTCGAATGTCTTGCCCCAAATTGATTTGCCTCCAGTTCCAGTATTAGTTGGATCACCACCTTGAACCTAAAATAATTCAACTTGCAAATTCTCCCTTTTTCAACTTTAAGCTTTCTTGTAATTTACCATAAAATTCCGTATTGATCGAAAGAACTTCGTGCCATTGTAATATCCATTCTGACAATGCTTCATAAAGTTTTCACATGTCTTTGGAACTAGATCACAGAACAGTTCCAAGTTTAAAGGCCCGACATTCGTTAGCAAACGAACATATCCCTTTTTCTTGATGCGTTCATACCGTACAAGATCCTCATGCACAATTGCAGCCTGATGAACCAATTCTGGCGACATTACAGTTGATGTAAAGCCAGCAGCAACAGCACCAGTGGAATAATGTGCAGCATTAAATTTATCTGCTTTCTCATTGGATTGCACTGGATTTAACTGAATTGAAGACTCCTTGTACTTCTGCAATTCAGCCAGGGTATCTTTGGTTTCAGGATTCATTTTCTTAATTTTTGCCTGTGGATCTCCTCGTGCTGCTATTTCATCCTCAGTCTCCACTCTTAAGTTGGCTTTCACATGATGAAAAGTGGAAATATTAAATTTTCCAAGATTATTTGGATCCTGAATAGTAATAATGTCCTTCCTTTCAAAGGGCTCATCAGATATCAAGTCTTTCCAGTTCTTGTTCTTGATATTAAGTTGCTCAATGGCTTCATTGGAAAATACATTTCCTGTTTTTGAAATGGCCATGATGTGTGAGTTCTTTGTGAATGTCTTGAAGAGTACTGGACAGTGATACTCATCAGAGGCATTCTTGTGAACATTGAGCTTTACTAATTCCTTAATATCGAGCTTGGCACCTGTTACTGGGTTGATTTTGTACTTTTTCAGAAAGAGTACTAATGGTTCCAGATCAAAAACGTTTCCATCTCGGTCACAGTAAGGATTCTCATATGGTTGTAATGCTAGACAGCAATGATCAAATGGTAGGCGTTTGAAGTTGTCTTCCTCAGCAGTAGATTGATGGCCAGATCGTTTACCACCATAGAGAGTTGTCCACTCTGTGTACGTAATGTACCTAAAATAAGATACATTAATAAATGGAGATACTTCGGATAATTATATTACATTTTGTCCTTTTGGTGCTGTCTTTTACCCATGTTTGTTTTGGTAAAATATTGATAAACAACTAAGGTTGTAACTCTCTTGTAAACAAGCCTAGCGCAACGAGCAACGACAACGATGATTGTGCGGCAGGGTTTAAGGGTTAACGAAATCAAGACACGACTGTTTCGAGTATAGGCAACTCAACCTACACCATTCACATTCCAAAGTTTTTTGAGCGTTGCACGCGCTACAAAGCTGAGCGATGCTCTAAATCTACATAGTGATTGTAGGTATGAAACGTGTGAAAGATGAGCGTAAGATTCAAATTCCTCGGTTGGGTCAGCTCGAAAACTATGCTTGATTTCTAGTCGGCGTGACAATCAACAAACTTGGTGCATACTTGGTAGCATACTAGTTGCTATGAGCTATGACAACGTCCGTCGGCCATCATGGATTTTCGTCACAAGCTCCAGCCAATCGGAGCACATGTACGTCGGCCATCATGGATTTGCGTGAAAGCTCCAGCCAATCGGAGCAAATGTACGTTGTCCATCATGGATTTGCGTCACAAGGCCTAGGGAACCTCAAAATAATTTGATAAACTACAAAACATTTGATAAAAGTTTTCATATATATGAGATAAGATATTTTTAACATTTAATAAATAATTTACGATCGGGGGCCAATGCCTCGCCTCGCCAAAGCGTCGACTTTTACCAAGATCATTTTGCAGATCAACTCATTTTAAGGTGTTCCATCGTCCTCTAGAAGGATAAACTGAAGGCTGAATTAAATTCCCTCTATAATCATTGACCCCTAATGCCTTATGCCCTCACGCATGTAGGATTTTAATTTTAACTAAATGTTAAATTATGTGCATTCTTCAATACTCGATTCAATCTTTTACCAATCAGCTTCGGATAAGTATTATTCTTAATTCTAAATTCTTTACTCTGATGGGAAACAGCACCATGAGCAAACTGATATTCACAGAGTTTGTGCAAAGGCTGGATTAGATCCATATACTTCACATTATCTTCCAACTGTGCCAATGCAACAGCAGCAGTCTCCAGTGTACTTAAACATCCATCACTTGGTTGTGTTCTTATGGCATAATTACTAATCATAGGACTAATTATTTTCACTTGTTTGATTTTATGAAGTATACTACTACTGGCATAGATTGCCTTTGCTTGTGGCCAAGTGCCATCAATTAATACAATGTTAAAAACTGTTTGTGCACATGATAAGTCACTGATTTCAATGGATGTTGGACTTGGGTATAAAAGCACAGTGTTTGGCGCATTTAAAATATCATCTAGGCCTTGATGCCTTCCAGGGAACTTCTTCCCTTTGAATATGAGGCAGTTACCATCTTCTAAACCTAACTGCAACATAGGGGCAGTTCGTAAACATCTCTTTTCTTCAGCAGGGTGTTGGAGTAGAATGATCCTGCTATGAGTAGAAAGTGGTGGATCTGGTAGAGCAACACACCAGCACACAACCATTGGGCGTCTTAAAAATGATTAAACATCATTAGTATTGTATATTTTTGAAATTTAACAACTTACTGGCACTTGTTACAAATGCTGCGCTTCTTATCAGGTTCAGCGTGAATATTTGCTAAATCCTGAAGTACGTCAGAGTCGTCAATCCCTTCACTGGTCATCATTGAAAGGATTTCTAATGGACGTTAATTTAGGAAATTATGAAGTTTTTTTCAACACAAAAGCATCGCAAATCGCAAAAGTCCTTGCAAAAGTCAGCAAAAGTTGGATACTTAACCCCAAAATCTGACAGATTACCTCGCAGTTCGCAGATCACCGACAACACATGTGATTTTCACATTTTTAATAAAATTATTGATTAACACTGAAAATATTACAGAAGAAATTAAACAATAATGGAAGTCAATGTGTCTTATGTCTCTGCAGCGTGCAATTACGTCCCAGGTGCTGCAGATTGGGGCAACAACAAGTTAATTTGCTATTCTGCATGTAATTCCATTTTAATTTACAACCCTCATGTAAGTAACAAATACCTTTCTAAACTGTTAAATGAAAGATATGGTTTTGCAGCAAGGGGGTGGTAAAGTCACCCACACATTGAATAAACACACCAGCAGGGTGAATGGCGTGCGGTGGATTTCAGGCACCTCCTTTGAAGATGAACTTGTTTCTGTTGCATCTGACAAGTTGGCTATAATATGGTCATTTGCAAATGAAGAATATCAGCAAGTTCTACTCACTGGGCATGAGGATGTTGTTACTGAAGTAGATGCTTTATATAAAGACTATTCAAAGAGGCACATTGTTGTGGTGACTGGCTCTGCAGATTCCAGGATTAAAATCTGGGAGCGACATACTTCAAATGGTAATTAAATAATTTACTTAAGAGGAAAATATCAATGTCGCTGGAACTTGAATTTCAGGAGATGTTTTACTGAAGCAGACCTTGGATTTGGGTTATAATATTTCAGTTTCTTTAAGAATATGTTTGCTACCACAAAGCTCTGATTTATTAATTGCTTGTGGTACAAATCAATCAAATATTCAACTTTTTGTTGAGAAGGATAATAATTTTGAGAGTGGGCCAATGCTTTCTGGTCATGAGGACTGGGTTAGGGGTTTAGATTTTACAATTGAAGGTAAAAATATTTTTCATTTAATGATTGAATTAATATTTATTTGCTAATGTTGCTTGTTGCAGATAACAATATTTTGTTGGCATCAGCCTCACAAGATCATTTTGTTAGAGTGTGGAAGTTTATTGATAAAAATGTGAAGGCAATCATCACTCAGCTTGAACTGCAAACTATTCATACTACTTATAGCATAATTATTGATTCTGTGCTTGCTGGTCATGATGGATGGGTTTATTCTGTGAATTGGTGCCAAGGAAAGTTACTCTCTGCTTCCTTGGACAAAAGCATGATTATCTGGGAGTTTAATGAAGATGCGGCCATGTGGTTGGAGACGGAAAGAGTTGGTGCTATCGGTGGTAACACCTTGGGCTTTTATGGAGGGCTGTTTAGTCGTGATGGGCAGCACATGATGGCGCATGGTTACCATGGAGCCTTTCATATTTGGAAGCTTGATGAAGAGCTATGCGCGTGGGAACCGCAAGTTACCATTGGCGGTCATTTCCATGAAGTGACAGACATTTGTTGGGATCCTCTGGGGTATTATTTAATGTCAGTATCGGCCGATCAAACGACCAGAATTCATGCTCCCTGGCAGAAAGGTCCAGATGCAGCGCCGACATGGCATGAAGTGGCTAGACCTCAGGTTCATGGCTTTGACCTTGCGTGTTTGGCAATCATTGATCACTATCGGTTTGTATCCGGCGCGGAGGAGAAAATAATCAGGAGTTTTCAAGCACCACAAACGTTTGTTGATAATTTTAAGCGGATTTGTAACATTAATGAAGATAATAATGAATATAGCGCACCGAAAGGTGCTTCTGTGCCCTCACTGGGGTTGTCTAATAAAGCTATCTATCAGAATGATAATACTGAGCAAGCGACGGTGAAGAGCAAAAAGGACATGTACCCAGAGGAGTCCCACTTCACCGCTGTTTCATTGACAGGTGAAACATACGGCATTTTCACAAAATACATGATTTATTTGACAGTTTGGTTTCAGAACCGCCGACCGAAGAGAATTTAATGCAAAACACGCTCTGGCCGGAAACTCAAAAACTCTACGGCCACGGTTACGAGTTGTACTCGCTGGTGGCGTCCCCAGATGGCAAGTACATCGCGTCCGCATGCAAGGCGACCACTTTGGAGCATGCTGCCGTTATTGTATGGGAGACCGCGCGCTGGCAGATCGTCCAGAAGCTGTTGTCTCACACGCTTACCATTGCCCAACTTGCATTCTCGCCGGACTCGCGCCACATTCTCTCTGTGTCGCGCGACCGCCGCTGGACGCTCTTCACAAAGGATGAGGCGACGGAGTTATTTGCGCTGGCGGCCACCACCGGGAAGGACAAAAAGCTGGCGGTGCACACCCGCATCATATGGTGTTGCGCATGGTCGCACGATTCGGTTTACTTCGCGACGGGATCAAGGGACGGCAGGGTCGCTGTGTGGACGCGCGGGGATGAGATCGCCGCAAGCCAGGACAATCCCCTGGGGTCGTGTCGGCCGGCGTCGGCTATTTTGGAAATGAACAAGGAGTCGATAACGGCGCTGGCGTTGGCGCATGAATTACTCGCCGGCGATTACTTGATGGCTGTTGGATTGGACAGCGGGACGATATGCTTGCACAGATGGAACGTCGGCGGGTTCGAAAAGGTCGCGACAATCGATCATAGGTGGGACCCGACTAACATCGTTGTGCTTTTGTTTCGTTTTACGTACAGCCATGCGTAATGCGAAGAAAAAGTACAACAGAGGGCCGCTTTTCTGTTGCAGGATTGGGCATCAACTCACTGTGAAACGTCTGACATTCAGGCCTAGAGGAAAGCAACATCAAGAAGGTAACGGCAATATTTTACAGTTGGCAAGTTGTAGTTCAGATCACTCTGTACGTGTCTACGATATAAACCCAAATAAAACGATGTAAATGATTGATTGTTAATTTAATTTGTTAGTAAAGCTAACATGGATTTGTTTCACGCCAATTCAAACTCGCTTTGCTTTATGTTTCGATTTTTTCTCGCAATATGCTGAATCATATTAAACTGCCAATTAATTGAACGTTGGCGATACAATCGAACAGTTTTTAAACTTAATTAATTGTCGTCGCTAACAAGCTGGGCGCTTGGTGATATGTAAAGCAGTTTCCTAATTGAATTTGCGCTTGGATTACATTGCGATGTATTTCTTTCTCGTTTCAATTAAAATTTCGCATTCACAAAGTTCCAAGCACGAGCACACCAAGGCGCGGCGCGGCGGTAGCGCATTGAAACGGAAACAAACACTGGGGGGCGGGCTCCATTTTATCGATGGTGTTTCTTCGCTGAATATTTCCCTCGCAAACACGCGATATTTGAATCAGCGTTACATCAATAAAATTAACCAAACAAATATAGACACAATGCGTGGCGACTATTTTGCCACATCTTCAAATTTAAAAATATTTTGTGTATTTTATTTTTTATACTATTTATGTTCGGAGTTAAGTGAGGTATACTTAAAATGAATGAATTGATGAAAGTGCGTGCGTGCTGTATCAATTTGTACACAGGTATTCATTCGAAGTTTACCTCCGCACTTACAGAAAGAGTATTTCCACTTGAAACACTATGCACACCCACGATGGCGGCGGCGGTATACGTGGGGCGTAAGCCCGTGAGAAATATCGTTCGGTGCACGTTCCTGCACACACATATACCCTCTAAGCCAGAACCATTATTTATTATTCAATGGAATTGAATGGAAAGCGCGACACTGGTGAACGATTGGGTAAGATGGGTCGGTAATGGGTGGAGGCTGTGGAAACCGAAAGCGCGCGCGGTGCGGCGGCGGGAAGGTGGAGAGATATGGGTCTGATGGAATTCGAACGTGCATCCCGCCGGTGGAAATCTTTCCAGGCGCCTAGTCATAGCTCTCCACCATTACGATGCGTTGCCAGGCAGGCGCTAGGAAAATAGCACTATTATCCATTAGTCGAACAATTGTGCTAAACTGTTATCGGATCGATTTTAAATTTAACTCTCAAACTGCCCCCATATTCCCGACCTTTATGGGAGGTTTTTTTTCGACCGGTGTGTGCTGGATTGCCGAGGCATCGCAAAGTGCGGAATGGCTAAAATGCGCCGCAGCACTAATATAATGGCTTGTTTTTCTGCATAAATCTCGAGAGTATCGGATAAGAACTGCGAGCAGCGCCGACAGACGGCACAAAAACCTTCGCCTCGCACAAAAAGGAAAATTCGGCGACAGGGCGCACAAAGTTTCATATTCTGCTCGTTACGATAATTCTTTTGATATTCGCATGCTTCTTTCACATCGCGCACACAACGCAACAGCGACGCGTATCGATTCCAAATGACGTAATGATTTAAAACACGCGCTGCTTGAAATATGTCATGATTACGAGGAAAATTCCGTCGTCAGGCATCACAAAGAAATGATTACCACACATTGCCGGCGCATGCTTAACATCATTTCATTAACGATTTGCCATAAGTCTCGGACATTTTTATATATCGTTCGCTTCCGTGCGGAGGCGGCGTGCTTCACTTATTAGCCTCGTTCCCCGGCCGCACTCTTTCCCCCTCGTTGCTGCTGCGACCGACATGGTACGCATACGGTATGTAATTGTTTCTGCCGCCGTCCGGCGCGCCCTAATTCTCATTACTAGGAATAAAATGATGGCCACGTTTTATCACTCGAAAGATTAATCGCGGGGTATTAATTAAGATCCGCCCCACAGTACGCAACAAATCATAATCACGTATATATTATATTGTCGGTTGCAAACCGAAACTCTCGACGTCTGGGGAGGTGGGTGCTTAGGGTGGGCTATATACTAGGTCGAGTGGCGAAAACGGTGCGGCCACAATCCGACACGCGAGCCAGATATGGAGCGATGGAGTGCCAAAGGGGCAAAACATTTTGTTCTCGCATTTTTTTTTATTCTTCGACCAGCCGCCGCCGCCGAAAACCGAGCAAGACGTCCAGACGCTTGATTCATTACGCACCTGTAGACTTGTGAAGGCGTCGAGGGCGCACGAGTAAATTAAATCGACGCTGTAGTAAATTAAAAACCAATTCCACCCCTATCGAATACAGTAAATATACACTCCGAGAACAAGCACAAGATAAGTGTTTGCACATTTTTCAACTTGTATACAAACTTTCGATGTGCCGACATGCGTGCAAAAGCAAAACGGTTAATTTCAAAAACACACCTTTACAAAACTTTGCCCTGCTGCTCGTAACTTCGCTTCCGAGGGAGAGCAATCGTCGAGCAATTTACCAGGACGCCGCCGGGAGGGGTTGCGCGGGGGTGGCGGCTAGGTGGGGTTCCGATCGCGTATTCCGGTCGACGGTCAATGTCTGCAAATTGCTTTGTTGTTGCCGGCGCGCGTTACCATTGCGACGGCATCGCCACAGCGACGCGGCTGCAACGAGCGCGAATTTAAATATAAAATCGAATCAAGTTTGGAAATTATTTATCGACGTGCGCCGCGCGCGCCCGACGTGGGATTAATTGTGCGCCGCGCTGATAAAACGCGGCCCCCGCCGCTCGCGAATTCCTCCGTATTGATTATGACGTACGTTTTCATTAACTTTTACAGCGACATTGTCTTCCACGCTGCGCAGCGCTCGGCGTTTAATTTCACGAATATTTCAAACACACAACATCGCCCGCCTGGGTTGTAAAGTTGCGAGTTTAGTTTTTGATGGCACGCCCCAACAACGTTTACAGCACACGATATTGTCGAGTTGTTACAACTGCAAAATGCTGTTTTAAACGTAAATTCATTTAAAATACCTAGGACAAGAAATTGGAGACTTTGACACTGTATTATTTTTAGCACTTATTTTTCCTTCATTACTCTTTTGCATCTTGTTAAAAATTGAAGATTTGATCATTTTCGCTACTAGCTACAGTTTGTTTTTAAGTTTTCTCTGCCACCGTCAGTCGGTAGAAAATGTTCTCTCAATTTGCAAACCGACATTGAAAGTTGGAAGTCTGACGAGCAGGCGATAGAAGTTTGGTGAGGCGCGCGCGGGAAGTTGTGTGCACTTATGTAGCCGCCTGCACGTGGTGCACGTGTGGGTGGATGCTCTATTCCGGGCACTCCGAGGCCCTCTTCGACAAAGTCTCCGAACTAGCGCTTCAGACTTGCGCCTGCTCTCCGGATCGCAAGTTTCAGATATGATAATGAAAAAACGATCATCTCGACGCTTGGTTATAATAACACGTCGTGTGCACTTTGTGCACTTTATTATCGAGCTTATTAACTCGCATGCGACGCCTATGATTCTGCCGAGTTCGCGCCCTCGTACCGCCGAAATTCCTTCAAAGTATGTTATTTAAGTTTCCACTGCCACTGCAAGTTATCGCAAACTAGTTAAGTCAACTTAAAGCTATTCTCCTACGTATCCATCTTATTCGTCCTAATTGGACTGTGAAGTTTTATAATAAATAAATCATAAGTTCGGTTCAAATGTCTGAATTTATAGTTGCGATAAATTAAGCCTTAATTGTATGTACTTACTTGCAAATTGTAGCTTTTATGATGGGGATATATGAGCGTTTTAATCGCACTCCCCCCCAGACGTCCGGCGCAGAACATTTTAATGTGCGACCTGTTTCGTGTCCTAGAGTTCTCAGTCCTGAGTCCTGATCGCTGTAAGTATTTCTGTTTCATGTTGCCGTTTGGTCGGTTTGTGTTAACGTTTCGCAATTTGGTGTAAGTCGTTTTACATTACCTGCTCCAGAGCGGTTGATTAACGGATGCACATAATACTTGGGCGAATTTAATCATTTATAGGCCGTGCACACGTACTCGCCTCGGGCTAGTTGATTATGTGAATAATGTCCGAATGGGATAGGTGTTAATGAGGCCAGAGCGAATTTTAACTACCTATGTTAAATGGGTAATGTAATGTTAAATAATGGATATTAAGTTCCTTCATAATTCTGAATACAATATGCATATAATGATAATATTATAGTTTTGCATAAATTATTTATTCGTTTTGATATATTATCCTGTGTTCAATATTTCTCCTCTACACCATGGATGAATATAGGTATTATGTTCTGTGGCAAGAAAAATGATGGATATGTTTTTTTTATTTATATGCGTATGGTACGCGATATTATTAAATGTTTCACGAGAATTTGTAATGTAATTGTGTTGTAGGTTATAATATAATTTTGTATATGCGATTTACGATTCCTTAAGCAACATGATTAAAATGTGATGGTATACAGAATTTATGATGTTTGCGAGTTGGAAATTTGTTGAAAAATGTTTAGTTTAATTCTAAACTAAGCACGCAAGAATAGGTACACGAAGGTTGGGGTTTAGTGGGATTTCGGGTCGGGAATGGTGTTCAATTTCGGCTCAAGTTGAGTGCCTCTGCCGAGAGAGAGAGCGGCAGGTTGCGTAACAGCGAAAATAATCGCTGCTCCAGTGCGCTAGTAGCGAGTCGCTACCGGCGATGATGCTGCGAAGCTGACGCCGCCGCCTCGCAACGCGCCCTGCACGCCCGTCCAGCCGCTCCCTCCCAACCACCGCCGCCGCCGCCGCTCCCCACCGCCGCCGTCCACCCAATGCTGCCTGCGCCGTGTGCGTGCCGCTTGCGCCGCGCGCCGCGCCGCACGATAGAGAGGAGAGAAAATCGGGTCCGGGCGCGCGCTCGCTCGCTGTTCGATTCCGGGCGGGTGTGAATCCGGTCCAGCGGCGGCAGAGGCAGCAGGGTAGGGCCGACGCCATAGCGCCGACTCGCTCTCCCGGCGGCTCATGAGCGCACGCACTTCACGATGAAGCTTTCGCAGCTCCACATCTCGCCGCGCCGCGCCGGTACTCGCGCCCTTTACTAAATTATTATGGCTGTGAATCATGCCGTTGATAGGTAAAACATGTGGTGGCTTTACAGTGGACTGCTTGTCGTCGTGGCGACGATCCAGGTTAACGTGCGGGCCGCTTCCAAACGAGGTGAGTACCCAGTGTGACAGAGCTCAAGATTTTGCGGCAGTGCGTTTTCGAGCAAGTGCAAGTGTGTGCGGTTACGGCGAGTGGAGGCGCCGGGCATTGCCTTCCATAGTCCCATGACTCGCGCCGGTTGTTTATGGATGGTGAAAGCATCGCTGCGGCGCGCGCGTTTTTTTCGCAGCCGCGGTGTGCGAGCAAATCCCGACGGAGTTCGGCAAGTGGTTCGCAAATGGTGGGACGATTCGGGGGCGTTCGACGTGTCTGTGGTGGAGGCTGTGGTACTGAAACCATTCGAGAAAATTCTAAATAATCCACGGCACCACCGGCAGCATCATCGAGGAGCATACGACCAGCTCACGATTTTACGACTCCTCGATGCGTCGTAGTGCCGCTTTCTCGCAATCTTCTCACCTGATTTTATTGAATAACTTTATTCGACGCGTTATTCGATACACATCAGCGTGCCGTCGGCTGGATGCAACACACCCGCTTTTATGCCTCCCTCGGTCCGAAGGTTGCCGCTGTTGGTGAATGAAAACCAATTTGTATGGACCGTCGACCTTTTCCCGATCCGAATCGTAAAAATATCAAACAAGTAGAATCATCATCGAGGCATCGAACCGGGCACTGCACGCACCGAGGCCTCAGCAGTCTCCACTTGACACACGCTACCTTTCATCGCCGAACTGAACTGAATATTATCGATGGAAATTTCGGGGGGGTGTAAGCGAGTGGAGGCGGGAGAGAGAGGAAAAAATTACATCGGTTTATCGCTTTATTGCGCTATTCATATTGATAGTGTCGAGCGGCGGCGGCGATTCCGTCGGGAAAATCGTTTAGCGCGAGTGGCACACAGACCTACACCCAAACCGCCTCCAATCTACCATCCCCAATGCAGTTTATGTACTAGGCACCCTATTGAAATGCCACTGAGGAATATTCAAAATTTGAAACTAGTTTTTGATGCAAATGCGGAGTTAATTTTTCAACTGAGTAGTTTTCCAATCGAAAAACTTTCCCCTAAAGCTTTAATTTTTGATCTGGATGTGCTGTGATGTGTGCACTAATTAGAAATGGAGGGAAACGAGCATTAAAGTAACTCGATGATTGGCATTGGTGGGTTGTAATGCGAAAAGCTTTGATTTGAACCCATCGATGCGTTGCACCACTGTTAAAAGCTGGGGGGTCGCTCTCGTTGCTTCGTTCTGCTCCACTGACGTCGGGTTGGCGGCGGCGGTGGCAGTGGCAGCATGCGGGGGGTGATGAGGTCAGGTTTTTGATGACGAGATGGGAAAACTGGGTAGAGGTCGGCCGATTCACCAGCGAGCGAACGAACGGAGTTGGCGAGCAACCGACGGCGACGAGTCGACTGACTGCGAAACGATTGAGGTCGCTGAAGTAGCGATATCGGCTTCGAATTTTGCGAATGAATGCCCGTTCATTATGCTGAAGGCTTTCTAATGGACCGGGAATCTAATAACCGGCATTCTAAAATTGGTTTCTGTCCTGCCCGACGCGCTACTACAGCTTCCGAAGCGAAGCGCAGAAGACGATACAAATCTGTACCGGGTGCGGACGCAAGATTTTAAATCCAATCCAAAATTAATGCGCAAAAATTACAAATTGTACGCAAATCAAGACGCGACGGTTTAATTTTTCAGTTCGGACTGGCGCGGCGCTAATATTTCAGACTAATCAGATTTGCACGTAAGCACAATTTGGTTAAATTTCGTTCATTATATTCATTTGGGGGACGTCCGAGAGCACGTCGAGCGGAAAACATGTTTTTCGGTCGCAGCGCAGATGGAGACTAAAATGCTGTCTCGGGTGGGTGGAGGCGCCTGGCACATTCGCTGTTGATGAAGGAGTAGTATTTTGCGCGCCGCGCCCGCTCAGTGAAAGTCGCGACGACGAACAAACTTCCAATAACAATAATAATTCTCGTCTTATTTGGGCAGGGTTCTTAAATTACTTTATTAAGTTATCACGAAGGATGCTCCGGCCTGATGGGGCAACTTTTTCCCATACCCCCGAGCATTGCGATCAGACTCGTCCAGACTCATCGAAATTAAACTTTTTACAAATCCTTTTTTTCCCTTAAAAAAGCGATAATTTTTCTTCATGCTAGATGTGCACTAGTTCCATTCATATTATTCCTCTGTCGATGGTGGTTTTCAGCTCCTTTCACCGGCAACGAAGAGACGAAAAGGCCAAAAAGTTTAATTTTATCGAACGATCTCGACCATTTGTCGATTTTCGGGAAAGTTTTACTTCACCCTTGCATTCATACGCGCCGCACTCACGCACACACACCCATTCTGGCTTGGAGGAAAAACGTTCAGCGAAACTCGGTAAACGCTCGCGATTATCTTTTATCTTTCGATAATATTTCAGTGACTTTGTTATTATCCGCCTGCGCGCCGTCGTCTGGATGGTCCGGGATTTCTTTAGATTTCGCCGCACCGAAATTGCGACGCTCATTCAACTTCTATGCTTGTTCAATTGCCTAATTAACAACGACAATGAAATTTTATCGCTTTTCGCCGTGCGCCCGTACATTCATAACGCTTTTTCATCGACGGCGGGCCGCCGCCGCCGGCGGGGACTTTTCCTTCCACGGTAGCGCCATATGTCGCCATTTGCCAATTCGTTCGTCAATCGATTTTCAATTATCTGCGGACATATGCAGCATTGCGGATTAAAAGCAGAGCATCCCGCATTGGGTGCGTAATTGCTTTGCCAAATCATCAACAAAATCAAACCGAACAAAAACCAAATAAACAAACAAAAAATATCCCCAAAAATCCACTCGTCCAATATAACAACATTTGCACTTTAATTTTCAATTAAAATTTGGTTTTGTTGGGTGTTTTTCAACGAGTTTTAGCCACAAACACAAAAACTTGCATTCAACATTAAACGCACCCATAAAACGGTTTGTAATATGTATTATGGTAATGACGAATGCAAATCGTGTGCGCTACGAATTGAACGAACGGCTTTTGGTGGGACTTTTTATGTGTACTACGTGTATTTACGCCGCCAATGAGCGTATATGTGTTTTTGCATTGCATAAAATATCAGAATGCGCGACAAGCGCGCGAGAATTAAAATTGTTACGCGTTGCGCCGTATTTTTAATGACCGTTTCGATTTGCCATTATCATCGCGATGCGCTCGCGCGCGTGCTTCCAAAACTCATTGAAATTTTGTGCTACAATGTGACCAATACGCCATGCCGTGCCAAGTTTTATTGCAATTGTAATTTCGCGTTTAATATTAATATACTCGTTTGCCTACTATGCCAATCCTAGCTTCATTGATAATTTCGTAATTCTGCTAATTAGTACAGAATATATAACTAAAAAAGAGCTGTTTGGCGGAACTAATTCCCACATTCAAATGTATAGAAAAATCTAAGCATGTAAAGTGCGTTTTATCTAGCGCGGATTGTCAAATAGATAAACTCAGTCTACTCCCGGCGCCTCCACAAACACCAATTGAAAAAATTAGTTCCACCTAAATACCTATTTTTTCTGTACTAAATTCCCTGCCCGTTCATATCACTGTGGTTCATATGTTGCAACGTAATCTTGGTTGCATACAATTCAAGGCAAAATGTTAAAAATTTTAAACCAAGATGCATTTAGTGTCGAGTTGCAAGCAAGAGCCTCAAGAGCAAAATGCCATAAATTTTTGAAACCGGAGCATGAGCCGTAACCTAGGGTTGACTAGTTGAACTCTAGAAGTGTGAACAAAACTTGAGCGCTCCTGCGGGGCTCATTTTAACTCCACGCAAAGCGTTCATTGCTGCCACGTCGCCACAAAATTACCGATACCGCAAGTTGGTCAACATTCACCACATCAATAAAGTTTAATTTTTTTTGGTGCAAACAACTTTGGCCCGTAAAATTTGTTCATCATGAAATCGTAATTTTATAGGGTGTGGCATGCAGTGCGGATGATTTAATGGAGAAACTTCAATAATAGCCTCACTCATTTGGTGGATTTTAGTGGTTTAATGTATTAATTAATAACCACATTAAAGTGGCAGTAAAATACACCTGTAAAAATTTTACGATTTTTCAGTTTTATCTCGCTATCAGACGAGTCAATAAATTTATAGAAAATTAAATGCGTCGGAACTATCAAAACCAACAATCGCAACAAGCAGGAGAGTCGGCAATCGGCGGTGCCATCGCTTAGGCGCACATAAACATCACTGTCTTGAGAGTGCTTCAGAAGGTACTTTCCGCTTGTAACTTTTAACTTGATTTTATTTTAACGTCCTCGCCGCTCTTCGCCTAAATGTCTCCAGCGTCAACTCCTCGCCAACTGCCATTACGCCGAAGTGTCGCGCCTCACCTCGCATCGGCATGGCAGTGGTTCATGTTCACATTCGAAAGGAGGAAGCGTTTCTTTGATTCCATTTTATCTCTTCCACCGTGGCAACACACATTCACTACCTTTGCATTGATCCTGGTGTTTGATGCTGTGATCTTCGCATTTTGAGCCAGCGCCGCTTTGCCCACACTTGTATTATATCTTGTTCGCGTTTTTTGTTTCTTCCTTTTTGTACCTTTTTTGTACGCACTTTAGGAGATTCGCACACATGCAGGTATGCATAGGTAAGATGGAAGATAAAGCGCGTGTGTGGGTCAGAAGCGTATATTTTTTTTTGTACTTCTGGCATACCTCTGCTTCTCTCTATCTCTCTGGCCAAGTGGTGGAAGACACGACGCGTTTGTTCTCTTGCAGGCCGCCGACCAAGGGCTCTCCCTGCAGTCGGCGCGCTGTAGTGCGCCCTCGAAGTCTTTTCATGTATCGCCACGAGTGGCACGTAGCGTTCAACGCTTATGTCTTTCTTTGCCGAAGCTTCACGTCCGCGCCACACCGAGCGCTGCAAAAAAGGGATGGCAAAGTACCATTCAACAAACATCTAACAAATATAATAAATACAAGTCCATCTTTCTAGGGGAGGAAAAATTTGAACTTTTTTTTACTTATAAGAGCAAGACTCGAAACTTGAAATTTTAACGAGGAACTCAAGTTATCGATATTCAATATGTGTGTCGCAAAAATGTGATTAACCCAGATGTTGGCTAATTTATTGAGGTTAATAATCATTAACACAGTGCAACGCATTGTTCACCTCCACGCGAACATATTTCTTATTTTCTCTTATTCATTTTTTTTTGTATAAAAATGAGCGTTCTATTTATTTGTTACACAAAAGCCTAGTATAGTGTATGAAAGGGAAGAACTCAATTTCAACTGAAATTACCGCAACAAAAGTTAAATGATCGCAACGTAAAAACTATAATAGTAATCTAACCTAATTATACTTTTTATAGGTGCAATATTACACACAAAACTATGCAATCGTGCGTTTTATCATGATCCTGCCAAAAACAGAAAAATCCGAAATACGAAATAGCGGCGTCGTACCGTGATAGTGTCGTTCTGCCAATCTCCATATGCAATCTTTCAGTGGCCCATTTTGAAATTTTAATGAAAAACTTTAGTTTCGACGCGTTTGCTCCTCGTTCCCCGCGCTTGCAGTATTAGAATGGGGTGCATGCTTTTCGGCGCGGTCGTTTGGCCAACACAATGCCCGAAATAAGCTCGGTAACACAACAACCTCTGCATTCAACCAAGACTTTTCATATATACACTCCCGCGCGCGCGCTTTCCATTTTCCCATTTCCATCTCAGGTAGATGCGCTTCCGGCGCGGCGCTGCGCTTGCTTAAGATAAACTCGTAAATTCGCTGTAAATGAACTTGAGAACACCTTTAAAGCGGCTTTTTCCCGCTGAGCGTTGGAGTGTAATACCCTGGCTTTGTGCGGGCGGATAATGTATAACGGCGATTACTAAAAATCAAGCGTAATGGAATATCATGTAACAAATCAACAATGAAATTACTCGATAACACTGGCACGCTGGCATTGCATGCATGGCAATGCGATGAAATACAATGCAGCTCAGCGCGCTTCACATGTCGAATTGATGATGATTGTGGGCGTTTGTTGAACTGGTGTGTTCCGTGCGTTGAAAAGCATCCGGGAACTATGCGACCGGCGGGAGCATGCATAATTTAAATGTGAGCTTTGATTGACCGCAACCTCCGCAAGCCCATTGATTTTTATTTACTGGCGATTCATTTTATTGTGTTAGGTGATACCGGTCACAATTGAATGCGATACGATACGATTTGTTGCTTTGTCAGCGACTATTACCGAGTATAATGTTCCAATTGTTGAATGTTTATTTAATATTTATACCACATGTTTTCTTCACCAAAAAAAGTGTTGATTGTAGGTGCGTTGGCGATGCAACAAAGAGTAAACAACAAACAAAAACTGTTATTAATTGATTAGGTTTTCATTATTCCGGTGTGTTCATTTGTTTATTTGCTTATTGGTTTGTTGTGAGTGCTTAAATTATAAAATTGATTTTCAGTTAGACATTATGCAAATCGTTTGTTGGCATTGAACCACCCGACATGTTGTTGCTTTCTGCATTTTGCGATTTAATTGATTGGTGCTAAACTCAACCTGGGCCCGACAACAACAAGAGGGTGCTGGCAGCAGGAAAACATGCGCTGTGAGTACAAGCGCGCCTTTCGTCGAGTCGACGTCCGCCCGAGCTGTTATCGACTCGATTATGAATTAATTAAAAACCAAGCAGGTCTGAAATGTTTGCATCCGGTCACGGTGCGGCACGCGAGCATTGCTTCCGGTCACGTCAGCGTCCTGTAATCGGCTTCGTAAATTAAACAAGACGCCGCAACGGGTTAGGGGTTGCCATTGCATTGCTCCTAACTCCCCCCACTCCTTCAACGTTTCTTCTTTGCTTGGTGTTCGCCTCGCCGCTTGATAGTTGCGCGCTTGTGGCGGGTGGGCGGAGGTGGTCGTTCATCGGGTTTTCTTAATATTCCCCGGTAGTTACAATGGGCGGCGGCGCTGTTTGTGAGGTCTTAGGCAAATGAAGACAAATGAGGGACATTATTACCTTAGTTTGGAACAGGCATCTGTCAACAGAGCGAGGCGGCGTGGTGCGAGACGTGCTGACTCGGCGACTCGACGCACTGCTGCGAGATGACGACTCTCTTTCCCGGGCGCGCTCCTTCGCCAAACATTAGCGCGGCGGCGGCGGCAGCGGTGTCGGTATGGCGTTCACCCAGCCGGACTGCTGTAGCGCACCCAGCGAAGACGGACGCCCCCTCCGAACACGACAGGCAGACAGGACGCGCCGCGCTGACTCAGATATTCCAAATTAACAATAAACGCAGACGTTGTATATGTGTCATCTTAATCCTTCATGCTCGGCGTTTACGTTACCCGCCATCGTTACCGGAAGCCCTCGTCTAAGTCTGTCTCCGTTGGCGCATTCTCTGACTTGCGGTTGATTAGAGCGAGGGATTTACCTAATAAATGAGACTGACTTGGTCGCCAAACCACGCGCAAGACAATCTTGGCAAAATTAACTTAGAACATTTCACAGCCAATTTCAAAACCAATTTAATAAGTAAATATTTAAAAATATCATGGTACATGCACTTCCTGCCCATCCCCTGGTGTTCGAAACGGTGGCGTTTCTTGGCTTGTTGATTTTACCGGAAAAGGTCGCGCGTTAATAATCACACCGTTCGGCGGCTGATCATCGCGTTTATTTTTATAAGATCGTTGGGGTTTTGCCCTCCGGATGGCGGCGATAGTTGGGCGCGGCTTAAACAAACTGACCCTTTTTCTCTGCTGCCCGGTTTTATCGCGTCCTTGGATTAGAGCGACCTATTCAAACCAATTAGGCGGCTGCCGATTTTTACCGCCCCGCTTTATTCCTTCAGTCCTCCACTGAGCGGTCGACGTGAAAATCAAACGCGAGCAAAATCCAAAAGTCCAAAAGGCAGCCGCCAAAAACATAATAACATTATCAAGCGGCATTTATGACAAGGGGATTTCACCGGACCGGGTCCGCGACGGAGAAAAGCAAATTAGGGAATATCTACTGTGGAACCACAGCTGTTAACCGAAATTAATAAATTATAAACAAAGTTATTAGCTGGATAATGCGCGGCGAACAAAAATTAGGGATTTACCCATGTCACACTGTCTCGGCTTTGAAATGTAAACTTGATCTGCGGATTTCAAGCGTACGTCCTTTTTGCCACACCAACGATATCATTAACATTGCTGGGAGTCAGGGGGGGGGGGGATTGAAAAATGTTCTGATCAAACTTCTAACGAGGCAACGAGGCGCAGCGGTGTCTTGCGACGCGTCGAACATGGTTGAGCAGAGTCGGCTCTTTACCCCGAAGCTTGATATTCTGTTTACCTTGTTGCTTTAAATATGTGTGCCCGTGCGCCCGGGATGGTCCTTCGCCACCCCTGACTCCCAGCAATGTTAATGATATCGTTGGTGTGGCAAAAAGGACGTACGCTTGAAATCCGCAGATCAAGTTTACATTTCAAAGCCGAGACAGTGTGACATGGGTAAATCCC
>JARJDQ010023605.1:0-10474 GCA_030264215.1 Geostiba sp. GC000077
CTACTACAAGTCTTGAGAATATGATCATTAAAAGTAAGTTTAGTATCAAAGATTATACCTAAATCACAGAACGTATCACATCTAGTTAGAAAGGTGCCATTTACAGAATACTTAAAGTGATGCTATTGTATGTTCAAAATATTAACAAATTCATTAAGTAATCAACAAATGTATCACTAAAAACACGTCCGTAAAATGAAAATGTTGGTGGAGGCGCCAGGAGACGAAAGTTTGTGCAAAAAAAAAAAAACGCACTTTGCATGCTCATATTTTGCTAGACTTTTAGTATGTCAAAAAGATACCATCATCAATGAATTTAAAAATTCAACCTTCGTCTTAGTGGGAATTAGTTCCACCTAAAACCTTATTTCTCCAGTATTCATATCGATTTTGAAAAATATCGATATTATTACATCAATTTCGCCTTTTCTTTAGAAAAGTATTGACAGCACGCCACTGGCTAACGTAGCACTCTTTCCCGTTTCGTCAGTGTGTCGAAAGAAAAACAAAGGGTGGCGCCTTCGTATTTCTATTTGCGCCCGAGCAAATAAAACAAGAGCGTGTCAAAAAAGAAGCGCCGGCGGGGCGCAGGAATTAAGAGCGAAAAGAATATGTTCCGCTCGTCGAAGACGCGATGTGCAAACACGACAAATACAAAAGTATAACAAGGGGACGGGCGACAGCGACGCGCGCTGAGGAAACCGGGGAAATGATGTCGGTCGGATGGCCAGCCTGACGGTGTGGTGCGTTTTCAGTTTTCAATTCCTGCTAGGGCGGCCGTTGTTGCTGAATAAGAAAAAGCTGCGCAGCGCCGTCCCCGACGTGCCTGCCTAATTATCCAATTTTTATTTCGAGTCGAGCGCAACTGAAGGAAAGGTATAACGTTGTATAACGCAAGTAACGCAACTCGCCAGACGCAGCGCCGCATGACGGCACACTGAGAGCTGCGCGAAGGAGGCAAGACATGCAACGGATATCGTAATTTCTTCGTTTGTGCACGAGTGCGCTTTAAAAAATGCACGACCAGCAGCGCAAAAAAGAGAAACACAGCGACGAGAAGGTGAAACGCTGACAAATTACCAAGCACTTATGTAAATGTGCGCGCGGTTTTATCTTCTCCTGGTCTGGGAGGGCATTCTTTCTGTTCGTTCGCTTCTTCTAATGGCACCACACGTGCGAAGGGGCGCGCGTAATTTTCCCAACTCGCTCGATTTATTTTCTAAATGTAATTGAGCCCCCCATAGGCAAGGCAAAACTTTAAGAGACCTTCACACTATAAAGAAAATGCCATATAAAGAAAAACAGTTTTTTTTTAAGTGATAATGTCCTAGTCCTTCATATGTGGATACTACTTTACCAAGATACTCAACCGATTAAAATCATTCAAGTATGTTTTACAGAAGTCAAAAACTCAAAGGATAGGGTGATAAAGAAGTTACTGGCCTGAAACTAGAGTCACGTTTTGTCCCTGAGAGCTTCGTATATGTATGAGATTTTTTTCAAAGAATGTGAGAGAGGATAAAATTATCTATCCAATAGTGTTAGTTATAGGTGCGCCGAGAAGTTTGTTTGAAAGATATATGGGGTAGAAAGAGTATTGGACCTAATCAACGTGCCGTTCGTCGGATAAATTAACGATTTAATCATAGTCTCGCAACTTTGGCATGAGATTTCTTCACATATTGTGCACCTAGTCACTGTACCATTCCTTCGTCGAATAAATTGATCACTAAATCATAGCCAGGCAATTTTGGCACGAGATGTTTTCACGTCCTCTCAAAGAGGATGAAATTTCCAATCGAATGATATACATAGTAAGTGCGATCTGAATTTCGGACACTAAATAAAGACCTTTAAAGTTCGTTAAAATCTGCCTAATCAAAAATGACAGCGCTTTTACCGTCTTTTCAATGAATGAGGTATAGGAACAAAACGTGACTCTGGGAAACGTGCCTCCAGTTTCAGGCCAGTGAAAAAGTTAGACTGATTTTCTAAATTTCACAATTTCTGAACTATTATTTGTAAAATTACAAAAATAAAAGGCATGAATGAAAAGAGCATAAAATTTCTGAGAGAGTCCTGCGTCTCATCGCGCTCATTTTTTCGTGTAGGTGAGTAGAAGTTCAATGTGAAGAATGATTAGGTGTGAAAAACTTCCACGAAGAGCAAATTTGTTGGAATTGAGAATTTTTTGCAGTCCTCAGCAACATAAACCCTCAAAAACGGGCCGGAGCATAAACCATGTCGAGATGGCGACAAAAGGACGGTCGTTCCGGTTGATTCAACCATGATCGTATTGCGACATTACATCTGCGCACGAGCGTAAAACGTAGCAATGCATGTGCGACCTCAAGCGCCGCCGCCGCCGCTCGTGTCGAATTTATAACATTTATAACGCAACTTTTAAGAGGGTGCGGGCGCAAGGGCGAATTCATCGCCGGCGACGAGCTGAAGCAATGCCTCATCTCGAACGAAATCTTGTTGTTTCGTAATATACGAGCCGCCGTCGCCGCCGCCGCCGCCACCGCCGCGTGATGTACGCGCGGTGCAGCGCGACAGCGGCCTGAAGAAGGGGGTGGGCTTAAATGGCTGGCTCCCGCTCGGCGGCGAACTTCCGACGCGCAGCTCGCGCGCAGTCAATTTACAGCCGCCTCCCGTATCCGTATAATAACATGGTGGCAGTCGGGCGCGCGCTTTTGTCATGCTAACTAAACAGGCATCGACGGGACGGCATCGAACGGAATTGAAAGGTCGCACAAAATTGCGCACTCGCTACATGGCTACGTAAATACGGCACTTGCGCATGCGCACTGTTTTCACAGTTAGAAGGACCATAATCTTAGCGTCGCCATCGCACAGATGCGCGTTATAAACAAACAGCTTCAATCTATTTGCCCATTTATTCGGCGTGGAAAAGGGTCACTCCATTCATTGAAGTCACGGCGGGTGCTCAACCCGGAGGCGGCGGCGGTGGCGGCGGCGGCGGCGGCTAAAGCAACGTGTAAATATTTGATTTTCGGACTCGAGCACCCCGTACGGCGATGCGTAAATTGCGTGCGTGAATTAATTAAAATGATTTATATGGCGGCTGCCGCCGCCGACCGGTGGTGCTGTCCAGCCCGCGCGCCGTTTTACGAATGCGTCCGAATTATGGGAAATATGGAAAACCAAACGGACGCGCCGGCGGTGATGAAGATTTATGACTTTTTCTGAGCGCTGGCGCTGTGCATACATTCGAATGTCACGATGTGCTCGATGAGGGTGGATTGTTGGTTTTATTTGCCGTTTCATTGGCCGTTCGATCGCATCGCAGAGAAATTTAAGATTGACGCTTAAACGAGTAATATTGAAATCATCAAACCATTGTTTGCGCCTGGTATTTTGTTGCGATATTGTTGGAAGTTCGTATAGCCGTGCTGGGGAAGTTCCGCCAGGCCTGTATAGAAAGTTGCAATATGAAAGTTTCAATTTCGGCGGCGGGGGCTGCGACGGCAGATGTTCGCGCGTGGCGCGCGTGGAAAGTTGAAAGTTGAAAGTTTTCGCGTGCGCGTCTCGCGGTCCTCCCGCATCTGATGATTTACTCGCAATGTGCAGTGAATTTCGTTTTTGCAAAATACAGCAAGCGCATGAAATCGTAGAAAAGTGCAATTAACGATTGCGTATTATTAATATACGACGCGGGGAAACGGTGAAAAATCGTTAATGGAAAGTCAAGTTTACAGTCCCCCTCAGTCTGCTGGATGTGGGGCGGTGGGTGGCGACGGCACCAAGAGTCATGAATTTACGATGAATTTACAACGATTGTAATTCCCGACCAAAAATATTCCAACCAATAAATCTTGTGAGAAGGTTAAGTAGGGCTTTCGAGCGAGGACGTGCTTTTTTGCGAACGCATAATCGAGCCGCGCGCGCGGGGGGTGGCAATGGTGGCAACGGCGGCAGCGGGGGCGGTTGGGGGCGGTGAGTGTTCGTGCCGCGCGCGCGGTGCGGAGACGCGACCCGGTAATGATTTTAATTAAAAAGCTTAAAAGACGACGTCGACGCTGCCGCCGCCACATCTACATCTTGTGCGCGTCGTACGTTCGCGCTGCCCCGAAATTTGCATTTGCCGCCGCTCCAGCGTGTGCAATCGTCACACGCGTAATAGCCTGCGGGAACACGATGTGCGTGCGGCCGAAATTTCATAAGAAATCGTAATTCCTAACTCATTTCCCGTCGTTTTTCTCGGCGCAGATTCGGCTGTTTGGCGACGTGCCGTGCAGAATGAAGAAGAAAAAGAACGCGAAGAGGAAAAAATGCGTCGTTGCCTGTGCTAACACTTCCCGTCGCGAAGCAGAGTAGAAAAAACCGTTAATGGGTCACACAATTCCAGATTTTAGGCCGCAACCTTATGTCACTACTTTTCATTTTCTTTTTATTCCAGCGCTTGCCACATTGTCTACCGGGCCTACAGGCCTTCAGCTAGCTCTCTAAGCGCGCTGGATATCTTCCTCGCTGCGAGGAGGGGTGCGCGGGCCATGAATCAAAGTGGAGATGAAGAAAATGAGAATCTAATTCACATCGCGAACACCTTTTTTTTGGCGCGCGCCCGCTATTTATTATTCTGCGACGGAACTCGTTTATAAGATAATAACAAAACGAAGAGCGCCTCGCGCCGCCTCCCAGGCCGGGGACAAATTTTCCATGCGTCTCGTCGCTTCTTTCCAGGCGGTCGTTTTTTGCGTCGGCGCCGCAGGGAAAATTCTAATATTTGATTTCGACAATTTCTTACGCTGTTATCTTGGCGCTGGGGCTTTGCGCAATTTTCATCAAGGCAATAAAAACGTTGGATTTACCGCTTCCGGGCCGGGGGGGCCGCGGGCCCGGGGGCAGAGAACAAAGCAGCAAAACATGTGATTCCGCTAGAGGCTAGATTAAAAGATGTGTTAGTTTGATATACAAATGAGCCAATTACACAGGTAAATTGTGTCTGTATGTCGACGTCGGCGGGGCGGCGATTTCTCAGGCCGCACGGGCCGCACAGGCGAGGCGGCACAGCACTATAGCACGCCGGCGTTTTATCTTTATTTACGGCGACCGCGCGGTTTATCAAAAACAACGGCCAAGGAGGATGCGCGAGTTTCGTAGGTGAACGTGCGCGAGCAATAAATACGTTTAGCCGGACGGCGGCGGGGCTGGTGGATATAATGTAACGTAACGACACGCCGCCGCCACCGTCCCCCGTTCCCCTTAGCGCACACAGACCGTTAAGTAATCCGTAACAGGCTATTAAGCACACGACGAAAAACAAACACGCGAGATTAAACGCGCTTGCAACACACGTCCGCATCCTTGCGCCGCCTCCTGCGAGTAATTACAAATAACGCGCGTGGCTGGCGCGAGGGCGGCCGGCACGCCGATGCAGGCGTAATCGCCCAATGTCGCGGAGAAAAATAAAATCTATTTGCCGCACTCGTTTTGTCGCTTGCAGTGATGATTGAGTGTGTGGTGGATGCGCCGGGCATACTAGGGAGCCGCCGATTATCAACATCATGCCGGTTCCGTCGGCGGTGGTTTTTTTGTTCTTCCGCAGCGATAATTCACGTCTTATCCTCGCCAGCCGGCTTGCCTGATTAGGAGATGATGAAGTTATTAAAGCGTGGGCAAGCATTTTAAAGTTTTGAATCTCTCCCGTCTCTCTTAATCGAGGTAGCGCTGCGCGCTGCATTGCACAGAGGAAGAAAGTCGTCGGCGTGGGAAGCGGGAAATTTCCCTGGAGATCCCCTGCCAGCCTGCCAGCCTGCCAACGTCCCAGTGTTCCAGCGATGCGCTATCGATGCATCCCGAAACAAAATGCACTTTTCCTGGGCGCCGCTGCGAAAAGCGCAAAGGCAAACAAAGCAAAGAGTAAATAGCATACGTAAACCTAAACACCAAACCAGGCAAAAGGCAGCCTCTCGCAGGCGGGTAAAGACTGGATCCGATGCGATCGATCCGCTCTTGGTACACAAGTCCACAGTCACAGAAGTCGTACACAAGTCGCCGCAGTCTGCGCCCATGCCTCCGAGATATTATTGTTGTTTCTGGAGGACTGGAGGACTGGAGGACTGGAGGTCCGGAGGACTGGAGGTCGCCCTCATCCTAGGGTCCCACCGAGCGGAAGTGCCAGCAGGGTATGTGTCTGCTTATTTATATTTTTATTATGACTTATGCGCGCCTGACTGCGTTACTGTAACTGATCCTGGTCCTCGTAACTGGTGCTTTGAAGTTGCCATCCGCAGGATAATGCGCTTAAATGCTGCTGTTCTCCACGCGGTGCGAGTCCGCCGAGTCAGTTATTCGGTCATGTCTGGCGGCTAGTTATGGACGCATGCAGAACCACTCGCCACCGCCCCTCATTGTTGCTCCGTCTCATTGCGTGATGTTATTGTCGGCTTTATGCGCTTTTATGCACTTCAAAAGTGCATTTTTATGAATGCGCCCGCCCGCCCGCACATATAAGATTTCAGCCAATGAGTTTTATGCGCGTTTTTACGACGCATTTTATCGTTTATTGTTTCGCTCGTTGCGCAAGCCACGGGTCGGTGTGTGGGAAGAAGCAGAGCTGCACGCCAGACGGGAATCTATTTAGCGGAATATTTATATTTATCGATGGGATTAGTCGCCGCGCGCGCATTATTTGTTTCCTCTTCGGCGGGGCAAGAGGTGCAGCCGGTTGCAGTTGGAAAAGTGCGGCATCAGGTGCGCGTCCATTCGTAATGCGGGGAGCCTAAACGGATATTGTATACTCGCTGGATCAGACCGCGCATTGTTCTCCGCGCATAAGCGCAATAAACGCAATTACGCGCCGGCGGGAGAGAAAAAAACCGCGTCAGCAAACAAAGGCAGACAGCATGTGCCAGCGGCGGCGGCGGCCTGCCATTATTTGACACTGACACACAAAACAAAGAGTGAATAAACGCGCACGCCGCCGCCGCAAGCTTTGACGACATAATTTAACGCGCGCCTCTCTCGCGGCGATTTAAAACGATCGCGCCCGCTCGCCAAATGAATCGAATTTGGATGGAGCGGAGATAACCCGCGCAATGAATAATAATGAATAATCGGCGCGGGAGGCGGGCCGCAAAAAGCGCGGCGGGCAAACAAAAGGCGTGATTATTCATGCGCTCGTTTTGCGCCGGTTTTTTTTATTTTTCAACTTTGTCACTCGCTGCTGCGGTGGCGGCGGCGGGCGAGCGGCGCGTGCGAGTGCATTTGGCGTGGACGTGCAAGACCCGGGATGCTTTGTGACTTATATTGATTGACTTCGGCGATGCGATATTGAAGCGTGGCACGATTTTTCCTCGTTCCCCCACTGACGCGTACAAACCGCACATCGCATATGTTTCAATCGCTTACAAGCGTTACAAGTTTGCTCCTGCTTGGCGTGCAGGCCTAGACAGACCCTCCCTCGCCTGCGAGACGGTAGCTCCAGCTTCTGTGTGCTAACTAGACACAATATATCTTTAGTACCTCAGCGCCTCCACCAAACCACAAGCTTCATTCGGCAAACTCACAGTGTGTTTCATTCGCTGGTGATTTCTAAATGGCTTACAATGTTTCGACTAATACAGAGTGTCCACAAATTAACGGATTTTGTACACGTGGCATTCTTCTTTGGAGAATTTCAAGAAGAAAATCTTAATACACAAATGTTGTAACTCTCTTCGTTCGGTTACACGAGGTCATCAAAGTTGAAATTTTTAGGTTGCAAATATGCATAATAACAAAATTCTTTTTCGTTCCACAGTTGCTGTTTTTTAAATCAATCACATCTCCAATGTAATTTTTTTCTTAAAATGCATCTAACCAGAATAATTAATTTTCTTGTAAACTTTGAGTTAAGTTAATTTGAATTAATTCAATTCAGAGCTTTAAAGTGTAAAGCATTCTGGTTATATGCCATTTTAAGAGAAAACTGACTTTACAGAAGAGCTCGATTTTTAAAACAGATGCTGTGGAACGAAAAAGAACTTTGTTATTATGCATATTTGTAACCTAAAAATTGCAACTTTGATGACCTCATGTAACCAAACAAAGAGAGTTACAACATTTTTGTATTAAGATCTTCTTCTTGAAATTCCCCAAAGAAGAATGCCACGTGTACAAAATCCGTTACTTTCTAGATACCCTGTATTGTTGCCAAAAATAATAATTAAAATTTGACATTTATTTCGCAATTATTAAAATTATTATTTTATTTAATTACTCGCATGATGCAATTAGCACCCACATTAATACAAATGACGTAAAATGAACTGAAACAATTATCGACACGCCTAGCGATAAAACGCATTTAACATGATTCGCTGAAACTTTTATAATTATACTATATTTGCTGCAACAAACAAACTATGGTGGATGCGTCTCGTACGAATGCTTCAATATTTAAGGATAGTGCTAACTGCGGAGCCGGAGAGTGAATGATAGTGATTCAGTTGTTAATTACAATAATATCGAACTTGCACTGCTCTCTTCTACGACGTCCGGCATCGAAGTGTTTTACGTACCGACACTCCAAGCGACGCCTAGCGGCTGCAAGCTTGGAAAATGCTGGTAGTGGCATAGTTTCAGAAACGATCCAAAATTCGATTATTGAATAAATTTGGTGTTTTGGACCGGGTCGGAGCTTTGCCGTCGAATTTCGTATAAGCGCATTTTATCTCGAACACGATAATACATTCTATTCAATATTTCCAGTTATTGCCTGCTTCAAATAGTTTTACAAACGCATCAGCATCCAACATCGCTATATGTATTATGGAAAACCTATTTTATTCTATTCCTTTATTCATGTATGGATGGCTACATTACAGTTTCATAGCATTAGTAGATTATTTGTGGTTCATTTTATTATTTGCACTGATTCGATTAATTAATTATTAACTAAACTATGGGAATTATATACTCAATGCATAATGACTATTTAATCTACCAACTGCAAAGCTTGAAAACTATAAATGAATGCTAAGAAAACACTTTGAGCTTGTACATCATTTCTCGTACATGGATATGCAAACGAACCAAAGTAGGTTACGCCCGGCTCCTCCACCATCGTAATTGCACAGTTTGCCCTTCTGTACAGCACAGCGTACTCGCGTTATTTCATTTTCCAAATGGTAGATAAACAATGATATAGTCCTATATAGGACGTTGTGGAAGCACCTGTACGTATCTGTTCATCTCCCAACTGGTATCATTTTAACAGTGATGTTTATCTCGGACAAATAATTAAAATTCCGCTATTTGCAATGAAAATTGGCATACCTACATTTTAATTTTAACATTTCATAGGAAGAAGGAAATGCTTCAGCAATCGGAAGAATGAAAATAGACCAAGCGTTTTAGTTAGAGTGCGTAGTAAAACGTCGTGGAAAGAGTATGAGAATGGACGCGATGAGCTGCAATGTTGCCATGTTGTAAAATGTTTTATTTTCTTGATTGCCACATTGGCCTCCTCCACTTCCTGCACTCCCAAGCTAACCTATAATTTGCAGGCCATTCCTGTTGCCTAGTTGCATACTGCGCGGGCGACACAGCTATAAACAGCAAATTTTAAAACTACCGATAAAATTACAAAGTTTCAACCTTACAAACTGAACAAAAATGTACTCACCGGAATCTCCTCAAGGAACTCTTCTATTCATTAGAAAACACACTGCAAAGCGCTATAAAATTAAACTAATGTGCGGTTTAAGTGTAAAACACATTTGAACTTTGTGGCTTATCTCCTCATAGCATGCATATCGGCATCAGAGTAAACTTTAAAGTAGGTAAAGCTTAACATACATTTATTATTACTTCTACCGTATTACCAATTCCGTTGACGTTGCCGTTTTGGGGGTGGGATCCAGAACTCTAGTTGGAGTTCGGACAGCAACATGTGCATGGTACACATGAACTGTTCCGGTATAATGTTAAATATTGCAGTCCTGCTGCGCCGTAAAGTTTACATCCTTTTTAGTGCGAACGCGGACAGATGTTAGACGCACGCCTTAGTTCTCTTCCTGAACCTCTTATTGAAACTATGTTAAATCTATTACGCCTTATGAATTATTTATTAATAGGAATACTTTATATGTTTGTAGGCGGAAAGGACGAACAGGAGATTGCTACGAAATGGCAAAAAATTGCAAAATTTGCAAGAAATTAGTTTTTGGGTAAAATTTGTTCTATTTTAATTTGCTCCATTATTTTCGTCATGAATATTGATGTGCATTGATTTGCAAAATCACTAGAGTCTGTTCGATGAGGCGAGGCACTTATATTACCATGGTGACTATGTTATTTATATGGACACAGCACTCTTTTCGAAAGCCTCCCCTCATCGAATATGCTCTATAGTCAAATTGCTGTAAACGTACCGTTATGGGTGACATCTATTACGCGGTCGTATGACTAATTAAACATTAGACAAACAGAGAGATCAACGTCAGATTTGAACGAATTTGTCAAA
>JARJDQ010023606.1:0-19319 GCA_030264215.1 Geostiba sp. GC000077
TTAATAAATCTTTAATTGAGTTCCTCCTTGGCCTCCTTCAAGATAGAATATTTTTAATTTCGTAAAATGACTTGTAAAACACCACTGAAGATCCTCCTTAACGGAAGGACACCATTTCCTGTCCACCCTGTATAAATTATAAAGTTACGTTATTTTATTAATGGAATTAGTATTTCTCTTTAGTCGTAGACCAAATAAATAAGTCTTCACATAAATTATACAGGGTGTTAATAAAAAAACTTTACACATCTAGGTGGATGATAGGGACATCAAAATTGAACGTTTCAGCGCTAACAAACACGTTTATAAGCAAGCAACAGGGTATTATACTGTTTTTGATCAAGGGAACAACTTTCGGTTGAAAATGACGTTCCAAGTAGTGCCGGTTTTCAATATTTTTTATTCTCAAATTGCACAAAAAATAGAAATGTGAATTGGAAATTGTAATTATATCAATATTAATGCTAAGACAAAGCACTAGATTAATTGTCTATAATGTATATTTTGAGAAATATGTTTAATATTAATTAGTCCTACCCGACTTCATGTTATGATGCCATGATGCAATTTTGATCACAGACTCGAGCTGCCAAATTTGGGATCTGATTAGGTTATATTAAGTCATGAACGGATTGCACATTTTCTTTGATGCTTTTCTTGCTTACAAATTCGATTAAACATGTTTAAAAAACGTGCAAGTTGTGGACAATCGAATGAACTTGTTAACAGACTGGACTAGTTGCAATTTGGAATGAAATCCAGAGAACATTTGCCTTGAACCATTCCTGAACGTAAGTCACACATTCTGTGTTATATTGTGTACATATTTTTGACTGATTCTACGTTCTATATAGGCAAAAGACAATTGAAATGCATGCTAGTTGCCTTAAGGAGATTGCCTCCAATAATGAAGATGCATCTGAGATTGTTGGCTACTTCTGACTCAATCAACCTAGTGAATTGTAATTGTCTCTGCGAATGTAGTTTGCAAGCCTTTTATGGACTGGTTAGAACCTCAGTGTAGGATAACATTCTGGACATAATCTAACAAATTTTTAATATATTTTTTGTGTATAATAAACTGATTTAAAGCTATTTTCCTATTTTGCTTCATGAAGAAGTTAAATACTGATTTGGCCGAATTACTTCAGTAATATTATTAAGATATTAATTAGGATACAAGTTTAGTACTTTGTGAGTCTTTAAACTGCTCTCCCAAAGACAAACATGAATCTGGAATCGATTGTTGTTCAAATTGGGCGCAAAAAATGTCTAGTAAACTGCATAGCATAGTGCACAGTGGCAACGTTGCAAAGTCTTTCCCTTGGTCAAAAACACTATAGTGCGCAATTTTACGATTCGTGGCATAGAATTGATTCTTTCTGTACGAACATTTGATTAATTTTATACTTCAAAACCATTGAGTATGGCACCTTATTACATTGAACGTTTCTTCTTGTTTTGATCTTTCCTATCATCCACCTAGCTGTGTAAAGTATGTTTATATTAACACCCTGTATGGCTAATGCTCAGTTCGCCTTCGCTATAACAACCATCCTGTGCTCAGTGGAGCTGGACATGCACTAGAATCGGTGAATGTATTATAACAAGCGCGTAATTGTGCATTACATGCCTGTACCGAATACAACACAAAATAATAACAATGCGTTCGGGGCGTTATAAAGTTACGATCAGATGATCGTCCTGTTTTGCGCGCCTTGCCGCCGGAGTTTACAACATCGGTTCAAGCGTTAAGCGTGTACGGTGTACCCAACTTATAAACAAGAAATCTAAATATACATTAGTGTGTGTTGCGAAGTTGTGATATGATGTGCGTTTGTGCGGCGGCGGGGTGTTTAGATTGGACTCGTGTCTCAAGTCGGCAGATGCCAGGCATGAAATATCTTGAATCCTTGAATGAAAATGAACTTCATCCACATCCGTGACTACAGCTGTAAAAATTAGCGGAGTAATGATTAATGATCATTACATTACTCATTTGTATCAAATACATATTTAACACTTTAATTCACTTTAATCACTGTTTCTTCGACGACCACCAAAACACAAGAGTTAATCAATTGTAAAAATGTTATTTGATGGTCGAAGATAAAGTATAGTGTGTCTATCGAAAGTGCGGTCGCATCTCTGGACTACTTGACTATCGGAAAACTTTTAAAACGGTTTTAACATCATAAAACAGCTTACAACTGTCTCTTACGTTTCCTAAACAAATAATCCCAATTTTGGTCTGATTTTGGCTTGAAGTGAGGAATAACATGCGTCACGATAATTAAGCCGCGATATTGGCGAGTGAAACATATTGAAGCTTGCTAAAAATGACTAATGCGCGCCTAGTTAAATTACAAATGCATCGATAAACAAAAAAACGAATAAAAGTATTAACAATCACACATTCCTGGAGCAACAGCTAGAAAAGCGATTATTTAACTTAAAATTGTTCCGTCTAGTCTATAAACATAGAAAACGCCAACTCAACTCAAACGCAAAGTGCGATAAACGATTAAATAAACAATACAATAAATGTTTTCATTTTCACATTTCCAGACTTCCAGCCACCTGAGCCCACAGCAGCTTCACAGGCAAGAGGAACCAAGATGGAACTAAAGACAAACCGGTTTTGTTTAGTTTTATACTTTATGCGCTTTCATTGGGTTTAGTGCTCGCTGCCTCTCTGCCTGCATGAGAGAAGAGAAGTGAGAACTGAGAGGAGAAGAAAAAGCACAGTGCACACCATACTCACACCGCTACACCACTTAAGTTACTCATGAGTTGAGGTTGAGACTCATGACGTAAGTGCGTTTTTAAGCGCTTTCCGAGCGGCTGCTCGCCCAGCAGCAGAAACAGGAACCAAGTGGCTGCAAGCTAAATAATAAAAACGGGCCGCGGCCGCATGCGCTTTGCATCACAATGCACTTGCGGCACTTGCGCGCACCCCGCAAAACGCCAACCACCGTACCTGTTGTTGGACTCCTGCTGCAGCGTAGCGTTGATATCCATGCTTGATGCTGTGTGGGCTCTGCCCCGGCGATAAATTCCTGCACAGCGTACACTAAATGCACTTTATTGTCGAATTGTAGGCGACGCACTCGCGCCGCACATTCTGCGCGTTCGGGCTGCTGGCTGGTTACTTGCTGCACTTGCTGGCGAAGGTGCGACATGCGAAACGCGGCACTGCGGCGTTGTTGATGTTGTCACAGGCGCTGCGCGAAGGCATTACAAAACTACTTGGCTTGGGCGTTCTTCCTTTCGTGTGTTATATGTTATTGTGTTTGATTTGGGTACGCGAGCGGCGGCGGCTGCTGATTAAAGCCAAACATTCGCGCGACAACACACAAACAGAGCGGACGCACTCGGCGCTTCACTGCCTCGAGCGGCGGCGGCGGCTGCTCACATTCGAGAAACCAGACCGTTTCTCCTTGCGTCCTCGCGAATGTTGCGCGACCAGCGCCTGGGCACGAAGCGATGCGTGCACACGCACGGGGCTGATGATTTAATTAAGCGCACGGACACGGCCCCCGGATTGTTTATGGGACGTAATCAAATAATGACCAACAAGTGTCAGCCATATTGAAACGATTATCGGCAGCCCCTGCACACTACTCCTTCTCGCTTGGACTAAACACGCCGCGCGGACAAGGAACGCAAGAACCACATACGCGAGCGCCACCTACAACAGCAAACATAACGGCGCGTGCGCAATTCTGCCTACTTTCATTATACAGGATAATACAATGTATAACCTGTCTTCTTAAATAATCTTGCTTAAAAGTAATTATTTTATGCTAACGGATACATCAAACGATTACAACTAATTATTAATATTCGTGAAATTATTAACATACAAGTACAAATAACATTTCAACAATGACAAAGTACACTAATATTTTGAAGTTCACAGTATATCCATCACTAACCACCACTAACAACTATTATCAAACATGTACTATTTCACAATCAAAAATGAAACAATAAAATCCATCGTAAAACTTAAAATTTACGATGAAACAATTACTCTCCCTAATAATCAACTGTATTGATAACTGATACAATATACTTGTTGAATTCCTGTCGGAATTTTTGCGAGTTTGCCTCCAAATTCACGTTGATCTGCGAAATTTTCGAAAACATCGAAGCTAAAACCACAAAATCACATAATTTAAGATTAACTCGATTATATCATCTCTAAAATATTCCTTACGTAGCTTAGTTGTATTAGCTTCCGGATTAGACAAAGAACAGACCAAACAAGCGCGCAGACTAAAGTTTTGCTGTGTGACAAAGTAATTATACATGTACTCCATTCCTTTGGTGCCGTTTTCTTCAGATCCCGAGTAAACGAACACAATGCCATCGGCATATTTGCGAAATATTGGCCAATACGCACTGGTACTAAAAATATTTTAACGTTTTAAGAATACCACATACATACTTTTACTATTTATCTGATATTTTACCTTTCTTTGCCACTTGTATCCCATATTTGCACATCAATGTTTGAGTTGCTATTGTGAACATCAATATCACTGATGTCAAATTCCAAAATTCTTAAGGAATCAGTGGGTCTGACATCTTCGGGCAGCTCAAGGCTCATGTCAGCAAGGAAGTTGGCAATTTTAGACTTGCCCACCTAAATAGTCATACAAAACAATAATTATATATATTATAATTATAATTATACATGGATTTAACTCTTTATTCTCCAAAATACTTACATTACAAGGGCCTACAAACAATATTTTCACTTTATAGTGTCCATTCTTTATTTTAGACATTTTTGTAGTAATTATTCAAGATTTCAAGCAGACACAAATAACAGTGAAACTATTGTTGTGATTGAATGCAGTTAGTTAACCATGGCAACCATGTAAATACAAACAAAACAATTAAATGAACAATTTTAATATTGCTGCAATCTCCTCTTCCTCAGGAGACTTCATCAGAATCATCATCCTCCTCTTCTTCTTCATCTGTTTTGGATGTGTCTAGTTGTTGAGATGATGCACCAAATTCTATTTGGGTGGTGTTGATATCTGTAGCATCATCCACTAATTTCAGCTGCACTTCTTTCTTTATTTGTGTTGTTTGAGTCTTCTCAGAAGAGGAATCTTTCTTCACCAAGGCTGCAAGTTGTACAAATAGTAACTCATTGGCTAGTAGAGCTTTATTTAATTCTTCAAGGTTTTGCTCTAGTTGAAGTTTCACTTTGGTAATTTGTTCCTGTTCAGCTGCTAGAGCCTCTTTTGTTGTCATCATAAAAACTTAATAAATAACTCAAAACTTATAAATGTGGAGAGCAAATGAAGAAAGAAGCCTACAACTTGCGACAAGCAGAACATTTTACGCCACTTTGAAAAATTGAGGTTAAGTTCCAGAGAGACGTTTCTTTCTCGGTTTCTCCCACTTTTATACAGGGTGTAAACGAATTGGCGGATAATCTTCACGTGGCGCGATTCTCTGATTCAAATTCAAATTTCAAAGACGAAAATTTTAATACAAAAATGTTCAGACTCTCTTCGTTTGGTCCCAAGGTCACACGAGGTCATCCAAGTTGCGATTTTTAGGTTACAAATATGCATTAGGTGCATTTCTTTGTGCTTAACTTCTTGCACTCGGGTTACAAAAATTAAACTATTTAGTGTGAAATCATACAAAGACACATCATTAACTTTAACGACTGCAAAAAGTTAAGCGCAAAAAAATGCACCTATTATAACAAAATAGACCAGATTCACACAGCTGATAAAAACATAACCTCTTGGGGCTTGGGTGCTGATGGACAAACAAACGATTTACTTACACGAGTGAGAGTGAGAGAAGAGTGAGACGTGAGTGAGACAAGCACTCTCTGCGTCTAACCTGTGTAAAGTAACGGAGGTTTTGGGTTTGTTTGACCATCATCCCCTCCACAAATAATGAATCTGACAGGTCGTGAATCTAATCTATTCTTTTACGTTTCATAGCAACTCCTTTAAAAATCGAACACTTCTGCAAAGTCAGTTTCTCTTAAAGAGTCAAACTTTAGAAAAAAAAAAAATCTGGTTAGATGCTATTTCGGAGATAACTAACTTTGCAGAAGTGTTCAAATTTTACAACAGCTGCTGTGGAGGAAAAATAATTTTGTTATTATGCATATTTGTAACCTAAAAATCGCAACTTTGATGACCTCGTGTGACCAAAGGTAGTTTCAGGGAGTTTCACAATTTTTGTATTAAGATTTTCGCCTTAGAATTAATCAAAGATTCGTGCCACGTGTAGAATGCCTGCCAATTAGTTTACACCCTGTATTTAAAAGGTTTCTTCAAATGGAAACCTTTGAAACTGTGTGAAGTATTAAGAAATAAAGAGTATTAGTATTAGATATTGTTATGATGTTTATCCACGACTACCAACAAAACTACTCTGGAAAACAGCAATAATTCACTGGGTTTTTATCAAAATGTCTTATATTCGTATTGATGTACATTAACAAACCAGAGTGGGTTATAGCTTTTATACCGGTTGGTAAACATAATCCACTCGTGCAACAGCCGATTGCGATCGGGCACGGACCCAACTCTCTAAGGTACTTTATTAATAGCTTATACTTTTTAGTAGTCCTCTCGCCTTCGGCTCGTGTCGCAAGCGTCGACAACGTGAGTTTTTGTGATGGCCATCAATACACCATGCAATGATCTTGGTATTTAGGTTACCCTGTAGTATCATCTCAATAGATCTCCATCATTTGTTTGTATCGTGTGTATCCACCATAAAATCGGTTACCAAGCAAAATGTTTGTATTTATTGCGCGTCAACACAACAATCGTTTACATTCCATGAAATAATCGTCCGGTACGCGCGAGTTCAATGGCTGAGGTGTACATAATCGGCGAAATCACCAGCGCCAAAGACTTCCCCATCCAGAGCCTGTTTTGCAAGTGGAATCTGCATTGCGGTAAGCACAGCTTGTCAACCCTCTGAACGGTTTCCATTACACATTACATAACATCTTTTATTAAAATTCAACACAACAAAATCATAAGACAGGTTCCAATTGGAAGTTAATAGCCGGAAAACACGAGGGACAAACGCAGGTGACCAGCTCACTGTTCGAAAACACCTGCCGCTGGACGTTCCCGATTGACGTGCATTTAGCAACCACCGGCTTGCAAGGTTGGCCCAAGATCTACATTCAAGTCTACCACCTGGATTGGCTGGGACGGTGCCACCTCTTTGGGTACGGCTTCGTCACCATCCCAACGACCACCGGCAGTCACACACTGCACTGCTACACGTGGCGTCCCTTCGGGAACATCAAGGAGCGATTCGTGCAGTATTTCCTCGGCGGTGGGCCGCAGCTCAAGTATCCGGATTTGATATTCTCAACGAATGATCGCTACAAATTGAATACCGAGGCGATGGGCGTGGTTACGTTCAACGTGAACGTTGTCTTCAGGAATTTTCACAAGTTTGGCATTGAATACAAATAGTATAAAACAACTAACTTTGAGAAGTTTTCGAGAATGTGGTGGATAGTACTGATGTGTGTGGGGTTGCTGAATGCGCCATATAGCACTAGCAGTAATACCACCACCAGCACGATTGCAACGACATCGAGCCTGAAAACTACACCGGCACCGACAACATTGCTGCCTATGGTGCCGACAAATACTGATGGAAGTTGTAACGCTAACAATGGAAGTTGTAATAATGTTACAACGCCTGCACCAAAGAGTAAACACTCCTCAAAACCAAAGCACAAAGATAAGTGGACGCACGAAGCTCTGCAACCGAGTTATTACAAGTTTAAAATGAGCAACAGAAGTGACTGTGAATGCGACTTAAATGTAAGTAAAACAGATTCAATTTTACATAAGCATTATACGGGGTTAGTGCTTAAACACTAAAACTAACCCTGTAGAGTATAGTTATTTCTTCCGATACAGTCTTATTTATTAGATTTCTTCAATATCTTTGATTTATTTGCTTCCAAAACATCCCCTGGAGATGGATACGGTCTCTGTTGAAACAATGCCCCTGATGCGGTGGAATCCGCCTTTGATTTATTGCTCTCCAAACCGTCACTCCAACTGCCCCTGGGAATATCCGAATATGCAGCTGGATCCATCGGATCCAACTTTTCAGAAGGCTTAAATCTTTTCTTCTTTAGCTCACTGCGATCGTCCGGTTTTAACCGGCGATCGTCATCTCTCCCTCTATCTTTCTGCCGGTCTCGATCTCTGATATCATCACGGCGATCGCGATCTTTATGGCGTTCCCTTGCAGTCTCTTTATCATATGCCTCCTCTTCTTTGAGTCTTGCTCGCAACTTTGAAGCAGATTCTGTTAGAACTGCTTTTGGATGGCTTGGTGGCAGCCAGGAGACTAGATTCTTCTCCATGTTCCAGTAGTAGTAGCGGCCGATGCCAGTATCAAACTGTTCAAGGCAGTTTTTGGGCAGGGGATTTTTTTCAAGGAGTTTTCTAATGTTTCTTAGGTATCTTGGTTCTGGGGAGGATTGTACCTTCCAGTGTACTTGACACCAGGTGGTGCAGTCATGGTAGATGTTGTATTTGTTGGGGCAGCATGATGCAACTTTGGACACTTTGGTTTCGCGTTCTCTTCTCTCGGGTTGGCCAGAAACGAGGCCCCTTTTTGCGAGTTTAGCTGCTAGTGCAGGTGGTAGCGGCATTTTAGGTTAATACAAACGCTATTTTGCCAAATCTAACAACGAAAATAAGAATGTTAAGTATCGAGGCGATTAGGTTGGCTAAACAGACATCACCTATTTGGACCACGCAGGTTTATTCAATTTATTTTGCCACTTTTTCTTGAAAAACTTGGAGAAACAAATTAAAGCAAAACATCACTCGCGCATCACTCACAACAATACACCTAGCGCCCCCTACGATCACAAATGTAAAGCATATTGCTGATCTGCGCATGCGCAATTGCGCATTGCTGTAAATTCCAAATAAATCTTCAAATTTCTATTTCAGAATCGTTTTTGCGATGTAAACTGCTGTTGCGACAAGGACTGCTCGCTAGAAGAGAAACAAGTATTCAGTTTCTGCGTGGATGAGATGAATTTACCAGCGCCAAACTCCAAGCTTTGCAATTACATGCAGTACATTTACAATAATCGCACTTTGTACGAAGAGGAAGTCCAACAGAACAGTTTGTTTTGCATTGCGAAGACAAACCTACCAGCGCATTATTATAAACAGAAGAAGAAGGTGATCTTGAATCCTTTGCATGCAACTGTGGTTATAAAAGACAGTACATCTTACGAGTGGGTGAATCGTAAAAAAGAAGTAGGAAACTTTCAAATTAATGGAAACTTTACAAATCGCACTGCACTGTTTGGAGATGCAATATTCGTGTTGAAAAACTTCTCAGCACTTCAACAATTAGAATTGGCTGTTAGTTTTGTCACTCCTGATTGTATCACAACGAAGAGTGTGCATTATTTGCAAGATATGAAAACAAAATGTCGTCGAGTTCTACATGATCGTAACGATCAACTGTTTCTGCAAAGTTTCACTTCGAATTGGACTGCATTATCATCATTGCGATTTCTAAATACTTCTCTGGGACACTATGAGGTAAATACATTACCGATTACCCATTACAGTTTTCAGCAATTTGTGATTATTTATTTGATGTAGGGCTGTCCGAAGAATGTGTGTCTCCCGTTTAACATCAAACAATGCGACTTTACAACCTGCTGGAACATCACAAACACAACGCATTCCTCCTGCAACACCAGCAACAAAATATGCATGAATATCGTGACCAAAGTAAAGTATACTTTCCGCCATAATGGCACCCAAGGCATCCAACACATTGACGTGAGTTTAATGTTAAGTAACATTTCTCTGTACACCATGCATGTGGACCAAGAGCAAGAGGTAAAATTCCTCTGGCACAATCAATCGGAATTCAACTATTCGGATTATCGCAGTGGACAACCAGGATATCAAGTTGGGAAACCAATATTGTTCGGTAAACTGATCACCGTGATGAACTCGACGATCAACGCCACAACCAACCAAACAACGTTGCACAAAACGCAGTACATACAACGAAACAATGCGCAGTACATCGAAAACTTTTTAGTACTTCCCAAAAACACTAACGGTAAATGTGCGCTATCTTCGGAAGCGCATGAAAACATTAATTTTGGGTACAACATGCTCACCAAATGTGTGCACAGCCAAGGGTTTGTTAGGCAACCAAATAGCACTGCGAATGAAACTTGTTGGCACCTGCAGAATAACATTCTAGCTTACTGGTCGTTGGATGTAGATGCAAAACAATTCAAGAATACGAGCAGTAACGCAACGTTTGGTCACTTTGGTAATGCACAGAATAGTAAATTGGAGGACTGGGGGCTGTTTCTGTTTGATGTGCTGCCGGAGGAATTGCTAAATGCGACGCATGGGCTTGACAATGGCGAAGGCAGCAGGAACATTGTGTGCCAAAATATTAGCGCTGGAATCAAGTACAGTGTCTTTTTCGAGAGGGTACAGAACGAACAGAATCGCATTGCTGCCGTTTACGTTCAGTTTGCACATGCGCAGAGGGTGAGTTTAAATCTGCACGTGTCGGGTAATGTTTTCAGTGAAGTGCAGCTGCGCAGCGATGTAATGTTTTACGATGTGACTGGCGTACGCAACCGCAAGTTCGTTGATCCACCCTCCTTGCAGATTATGCTGCCGTATGACTTCTTCTATCCGTTTATCAAGGTGGAAAAGGTGGAGAATGATGCGTTTCGAGTTGAGTGTAGTTTCAGTGTTTTCCGTGTCGTTTTGCTGTGGAGCATCAGTGTGTTACTGTAAGTTTTAAATTTGGAGTTTATGTATGTCTAGATTGGTTTAGTAATGTCAAAATGTGTTGCAATAATAAAGAAAAATTGCGGTAAAAGATGTCAAAGTTTTTCCTACTTTTAGGGGTTTAGTGCTTCGCATGCGCCATTTTGAATGTTTGCAAGCAACATGTAAGTAATGTTATTATCTTTAATTTATTCAATTGCTTTCATTTATAAAATGAAAGAACCGATCGTACAAATAACAACATGTGATACAATGCCTTTTTTATTTAATTCATAATCGCAAGTTTCAATAAATGTCGTGTCTTTGTGTGTGTGTGTATGTTTAGTGTATGTTAGTGTTATTATAACATTTGCAAATTGCAAAAATGCACAGCGTGATTGGTATCAGAATCGGAAACAAACGATATAACCTCAAAATGAGTAAACTCATTTCTAGAAATGAAAAAAGTTTTACATGTTTTAGCATTTCTCCTCAAATGTTGCACAGAAAACAATAAAATCTGCTGCGCTACTCCTCAGTACCGATAATTACGCTATATTTACAACTTCTAATCATATCCGGCCGCCGTCGCGTGACATGCATCAAACTGGAGAAGATTTAGAAGAAGCCTGCTGCGCTCCTGCTCGCGTCTTGCGTAAAATTGTATCTATATTATATGTATTTTGAACTTGATGTACAAAAATAAGGGACAACAGTGTTAAAAATGACTTCAACCGAGAAAACGCGCGCGCGCTGAGGGCTGAGAGCTGCAACTCCTCGGTGCAAGTGCAAAGCAATAAGATGTTCAGTATTTATTTCTCGCTAAAATTCGAACGCAAATTGAAACGGTCTCATGTTCGCATCTTGCTGTTTTTGTTTTGTCAGTGAAAGAAGTGTATGTCGATTCATTCATTGTTGGCTGTAGGCGTCTCGCCTTGGTGGTAGTAAGATAGAGAAAGAGAGAGAGAGAGAGAGAGCAGCGAGGGGGATGGCGGGGAAAGGAGGCGGAGTGGGATGGGGTGGATGGGGTTTGTGCAGGATCAGGCTTACTAACTGAACAGCTGCTCGGTGGCCCGCTCCAGATCCCAGTTGTAGGAGGAAAGCGCGACGCGCGCCTGATGGTCGTCCACGCCCATGTCCTGCAGCCGCCGGATCTTGTCGTCGCAGTCGGGGTTGACGTTCGGCCCTCCGGCGTAGACGTTCGTCCAGTGGCGCGCCGTCATGAGGAACATCTCGCTGTTCTCCTTGAACTGCTTCGCCACGACGGCGTCCTGCGGATCATCTGGCTCCGCGGCCGCCAGCAGTGCTTGCAGGGAGAGGAGGACCGTGCGCAGCGTCATCGCCGCCGCCCTGCAAAAAGTCGTCATTTGTCTCAACATACTGAGGGGGGTTACCTTAAAGTAAACATCGCGAAATGTGTTGTTTCATAGTTTCAAAGTTTCAATTCGCATCTAAACATAACAAAACGCCGCCTGGCGTCAGAGAAATGAATTATTGAAGAAGAGAAATGAACATTTAGTTGTGCTCTTCAATGTGAAATAAAATTATTCTGAATCGTTTTTCCAAAGTGCTAGGCGTCTGTCAGCATCAGTATTAAACGTGGCGTGTATTCCAGGGCTTTGCGAGTTGTTTTATGTGCTTATAATACTGTAATACACAAACACAACACCTTTAGGTTATTGGAGCTTGGAATTTGAGAGTCAATATTAAACACCTCAGAACAGTATAATTAGCACATGAAACTACACGCAAAACACAGGAGTTCACGCCACGTTTAATACTGATGCTGATAGACACTTGGCACTTTATAAGAAATGATTCACAATGATTTTATTTCGAATTAAAGTGCACCACAAAAAGCATGCAATCATACGAACTTGGCGTACTGAATCTTGTGTTTGACTCGTTTCGCGTCGATTTGTTGTGGTACACTAGCGCCACCAACGGTAGGTTTGGAGGCGAATACACTTAACCTGCATCGCAAGTGTATCGAAAAATGTACAAAATGGCCGATTGTGATGGTGTCACGTGATATTTTCTGAATGTTCTTTTCTGATGTTAGATACTTTCACATAACAGAAATTTAAAAAAAGGTTCTGGCACGCCAGGGTTCGAACCCAGTGCCTTCATCCAAAGGATAATCAGTTTTTCGCCTGTAAACTGTAAATCTGTAAACTTAACCAAACGCCACCTGGCGTCAGACAATGGAAGGTCTGAAAAGAGTCAAACAAAGTCACGTGGAGTCAGCATAACCAATGGCATAACTCATGATACTATAGGGTTTTTCCAATTAACGTCCACAAGTACTCTAGAGTACTATAGAGTACCCTCGTCCATGTTCCAATAATGCGGCCATGATACTCCTGCTGCGGCTGAAATGCACTAGGACTTTGGTAGGTGCATCGGTGCTCCTACAGCTGTGACATGCGCAGTACGTCCAGTACGTGAGCTGCGCGACAGTTCTAACCTCTATGCGGTCTGTTTTTACGATTTTTGACTCGTATTGTAAATGGATCACGAAATAGAGAACGAACATAACATAATCCTTGAACTCGTTGAAGATGAGGTTGGTGCCGTTGTTCATCAGTGCGCATATTTCTTGCACTGGTTTCATTGGAGTACCAATTGCGATCGGAGTACGTTCCAATTACCAGCAGGATCAAAGTGACCGGAGCACTAGTCACCCAGAGCAAAATAGTATTAATTGGAAAAGCCCTTATGACAACAAGATATGATCACGAGCATGCAGTATTGTGTTCCTTCTACGTCCTATCTCGTTCTCTCTAGTGGTTATTTGTCACCCTATGACGTCACTAAGTGACAAAACTCATTGCTGATTGGTTCAGATAACGCGTTTCCCAAGTGATCATATCATACTTGTCATAGTATCATGGGCATAACTGGGTTCTGAACAGCTTAGATTTCTTCGAGTCGTTTCGTTATTTCAAAGTGGCGCCACCTGAGGGGGTTATCTTAAAGTAAAGGTAACTTTAGAGGCGATATCTGATTGAGGTTAGATTCTCTCATTGTTTAGTCCACTTCTGTCAGTGTACAGAACAATGACAGAGTACTAGTTACAACGCGCCAGCTTACGCTAAACGCAGTATATCTTATTTGTAGTTGTTTTTTTTTGCAACGACACATTTCACCACGTTCGGTTGTGTATTGTCATGCCAGACTCACCATTGATCCTTCAGAATGTCTAAACAAATGGCACCAGTGACTGATGAGATGTTTGGATGCCATATTTTGGTGATAAATCTCACTTTTGGCGGATTGAATGGATATGTTTCAGGTACTTTGATTTCCAGCACGAACTTGCCACCCTCGTAGGGGGTGTCCGGCGGGCCGTCGATCTCGCCCTTGAGCTCCGTGTAGTTGTCGTTGATTAGCTCGACGCGGATCGCGCAGCGTGCGACCTGCAAACACCACACATTAGTCAACAACCACAACAAAGCGTGCGCCACTGGCGCCCGACAATCAGCGAGGTTAAGTAAGCTGCAGGCCTGCAGTGATAACCTTTCACTGCCGTTATTGCGAGCAGCTTCGCGAGCTGCGGTCCTGCGGAAAAGCCACCTAGGGGTCCCATGGGTCGAATGTACGAACTACACGCTTAGCAAATCCACCGTTTCGTCACTGCACACTGCGTGCATCGTAGGTCTGATACAAATTGTGCCCATCGACGGCGGCGGCGGCGGCAGGATGTGCGACGGCGAGCCCAAGGCACCCAAGGGTAAGTCTGCGTCTGGGGGTGGTGCGAGCGACGGTTGCGGACGGCCCCGTGGGCGACGGGGTCGAGCATTTGCGTCGGATGTCATGGCGAGACACCACGCGCACACACGGCGCGGGGGCGCTATTTTTAGCCGCCGCCGCAGTACGGCCGTGACACCTGCGCCGCCTGCGCCCGCCCGCCGGGTAGGCGGCAGGGTCGATGCGCTGGCGGGCCTGTTTTGCTTACCTCTTCGCTTTTGATAACCTCTTTGAATTCGCGTTTGATTCGTTGCGCGGCGATGTTGGACATTTCGACGGCGACGCGCGGCGGATGAAAATACCTTCTCCTCTGTCTCTCGAGGCGCACACGTTGCTGCTCCCACCAAGCCTTGCCAACTAATTGCTAATCGATGCTCATTTACGCAGACACACGTCGCTGGGCGGGATGCTGTTGCTCGGCGATCGCCACTTTTTCAAAATAGCACATGCGAGATCGTGTGTGGATTATTATTTTTTCCGAGACTTTCGCACTTTGTAATTTAAAGTGAAGTTGGATGACATGTGTCACTTTTTTCACTTCTCACTCCACTGTTGCCAACGCTTTGCTTATCTGGTCCTGCTCCCCGTTCACCGACCACCCTTCCACATTCGCCTCACCCGCTTCAAATTTAACATCTAAATATTTCCATTCTCTTTTCATTCCCAAACCTACAAATGGCCGTTGAATGTGCAGAGGAGGTCAAACGCGTTTACGTTTAATCACTTCATAAAAACATATGGTGTGTCTTGCTGTCTTACTAAATGTTACTAGGAAAACAAATGAGAACAATTTTACTCTCCAAACAATGCCATGTAAAGTTTCAATTTATTTTGCACCCTTAAACTAAAACATTGATCGTTTCATTTGTCGCAATTCCCAAATTTCTCCCCGCACAGTCACGCACGTACACACTGTATTATTCATTATTCATTCCCGAAGCGCCCGAATGTAAGCCGAGAAGAGCCGAACGGGCACATTCCTTGCGTGCAGCGCTGCGTTCTTGCACTTCTTGCACCGGATTGCGCTTGCCGGCGTTCGCTTAACTTTCGCATCTTCGCCCATCCGCATTTACGTTTGCATCGGCCAGCGGTAAGTATTGCGCCAGAGGTGAAAACGCAGCGTCCGAGCGTCATCATCGCAAACTCGCCGCGGGGCGCTTATCGCCTCGCTGGCGATTTTGAAATGCGCTTGACGTGCGCCATGTGCGCATGGCGCGCATGTTGGCGCTGCGCGCGTTCTGATTGGCCGGCGCGCTGGTTGTGTTCGCAGTGATGCCCATCTTATCGCAGCCCGTGCGTGCGAGAAGTTTAGTGCGGGCGAATATCGAGAAGCCCAGTGTGATATTGCACAGCAGAATGCCCAACATCAAAGTCTTCAGCGGCACGTCGCACCCCGATCTCGCGCAGCGGATCGTCGACCGGCTGGGCATCGATCTCGGCAAGGTGGTGACGAAGAAGTTCAGCAATCTCGAAACATGGTGAGTTGCGCCGACCGTTGTAAATTGCGCGTACTTTGGGATCAAGCATGCTCGGTGTTCCTTGCTCCTTGACACGCACACGCGTGTACATTTCGTGTGTGTGCAGTGTTGCGTTTTTTCATTTCGAATTAGCGCTCGCTGTGTGCGTGTTTGTTGATTTCGAACACTTTTTTGCACCCTTGTTCGCTGTCATGGCACCGGCGCCCGGTGTTTGTTCGATGGCGCAAATTGAAGTGCGCATTACATTTTTCTGGCTCTTTTTTTCATGCGCAGCGTGGAGATAGGCGAATCGGTGCGCGGCGAAGATGTCTACATCGTGCAATCCGGCAGCGGCGAGATCAACGACAACCTGATGGAGCTGCTGATCATGATAAATGCGTGCAAGATCGCATCGGCGAGTCGCGTGACCGCCGTCATCCCATGCTTTCCGTACGCCAGACAAGACAAGAAGGACAAAGTGAGTAGCGCTCAGCGGCTCAGCCTCAGTGCCAACAAGCCGGCTCGTTGCCCGGTTGCCCCCTCAAACCCGTAATGAAACCGATCGGGGTAAATGCAATAGCAAACACAACCCGAGAGAGCGTTTTTATTGCCAGACACTCTTCACAGCTACCTGCATTTCCACGTGACTGCAGCATCCAACTTCGGCACACGTTGACTTTGGTCCTATCTATCTCTCTCTCTCTCTCTCTCTCTCTATCTCTCTCTTGGCTTGGATTGCACGAAATTCGAAATCATTCGTACCTGTCTCCGACTCTCCAACACGAAACTTGAACGATTTGTTCGGTGTTCTGTTATTGATTGGCGTCTTCCGAGAAGGTGAACAAGGCGGCACGAAGTCGCATTTTTTCATCCCAAATTTAGCTGCAACACGTTTATTTTGTTTTTATTCTTCGAACTTTCCCCGTGATCGTTGATACTGACGCCTTGTACAAAATATTTACACAACTTGATATGTGTACATAATCAATTGTTCAAGTCCTATATGAGTGTCATTACTTGAAGAATTTGATCTTAACAGAGCTGATAAAGCATAATCGCTTTGCCGCGACTACGTTTGAAAATTTAATTGCAGGCTAGCGACTTGGACATAAAGCTCGTTCAAACATAAAATGTTGTCCATGTTCCTTTTGTGACTTGCATAATATGATTGATGAGGTGCCAACTGTTTGAGTGCAAATTGTAAAATTGTCTGCCTGGCATCGAAATCGGAGTAGGGTGTCACTATTTTTGTCCCCATTCACGTTTTCTAGCTTGTCCCCAACACAATTTATTGTCCACTTAATTTAAGGCAAAATTTGCGAACACACAAAGTAAATATTTGGTTTTATTTCGATTTTCTACCGATTTTATAGGGTGAGGGTGCAAAAGATCAACTACAAAAGTGGAAATCGAACGAGTGGAAGTTCAGGGTAATTGCATAACACTTTTCTAAGATATTACGATACAAACCTCTCTCATTTGAATGCTGAATCAATTAATCATTAAGAAATCACACCTATTTTGTTTAAAAAAAATTACATCATCGATGAGACGATGTGCACCCAGATTCGTCGACGCATCCAATTTCGCATCTTAGAGACTAGTGAAACCGTTGTGTTGTTTTCCAAAACTTGGTTGATGCGCTGAAAAGTGAAAACCGAAACCAAAATGGGTCGCTTTGCTGAAGGGGGTTCGTTGGTAATAAAATCGCTTCAATTAAAACAATCTCAAAGTTCAATGTTGTCACACATATGCCGTCCGATGTCGCCGCCATTATTTTTTTGTTGTCGATTCTTGATGGTGATAATATTGCTAGAGCCTAGAGCTAGTTTTAGTTGTGACGCACATTCATAGTGTTTAGTGTCGCTAAGTTGTGTTCTCATCGCTTTAAATTATCATTCGCAGCCATAGCAATAACATTCTTTTGGGAAGTTCAAAGTGCCAACTGTGCCTGTGAGCGTGTGAGTGTGTGTTATCGGTGTTTATCTGGCCAATGTCGTCGTCAATTGCATCTCGCATCACGTTTGGGTCGCTTGGTAGCAGAAATATAAAACTGTTTTGATTTGCCGAGACTAATTTCCTAGCGACTAACAATTGCGCAATGCTTCAATTCTAACTCTTTAACACTCGCAACATCTTGTATGTATTGTAACTGTTAACTCTTAACTGCTTTCTGCCTCCTGCCACCACTAACACTAAAACTGCAACTGCCATTGATGCTGTCTTTTTGCGCCCCAAAATCGATGCATGATCAAGCGCAGCTAATATTGAGGATATGTTTGTTTGCCACCTTTGGTTCGACAGAGCCGTGCGCCAATCTCGGCCAAGCTGGTCGCGAACATGCTGTCGGTGGCCGGCGCCGATCACATCATCACCATGGACCTGCATGCGTCGCAAATTCAGGGCTTCTTTGATATACCCGTGGACAATCTGTACGCCGAGCCGGCGGTGCTCAAGTGGATCAAGGAGAACATCCAGGATTGGCGGAACAGCATCATCGTGTCGCCGGACGCTGGCGGCGCGAAGCGTGTGACGTCGATCGCGGATCGACTCAACGTGGAGTTCGCGCTCATCCACAAGGAACGCAAGAAGGCCAACGAGGTGGCGTCGATGGTGCTCGTCGGCGATGTGAAGGATCGCGTGGCGATCCTCGTCGACGATATGGCGGACACTTGCGGCACGATTTGCCACGCCGCGGAGAAGCTGATGGAGGCGGGCGCCACCAAGGTGTATGCGATTTTGACGCATGGCATCTTCTCGGGCCCGGCGATCAGCAGGATAAACGCCGCTTGCTTCGAGGCTGTCGTTGTTACCAACACCATTCCACAGGACGGACACATGAAGGAGTGTTCTAAAATTCAGGTATGCATAATAGTACAAGCTAACAAACAATTGAATACAGTGTGTGTATAAATTCGCTGATAATAATTACACAGCGCGATTCCTGAGCTAATTCTGAAACGAAAACTTTAATTCAAAAATGTTCCGAGTCTTCGTTTGGCTATGAGAAGCAATCAAAGAACAGGAAGTCCGGCAATACCGCAATCCGCAATACAAATTCCGATATTATAAAACTTATACAGGGTGGGGATTAGCTGTTGTTCTTCCTTTAAAGAAGTTCTATCTTGAACGGGCCCAAGGAGGAACGCGCTTAAAGAAATTTAAAAGTGGCAACATTGCATTTCTAGGCTCATTCATAAATTTGTAACGTAGTAAACAAATAATCGCATTTCCATAGCTACCGAGATTACATCTGAAAAAGAGCAACGCAATGAATCGAAATCACTACCGATTTTAA
>JARJDQ010023610.1:0-12702 GCA_030264215.1 Geostiba sp. GC000077
AACCTGTTCCAGACATTCCTTAATATTTCCTGAAGGAGACGTCCTAAGTTGAGTTTCTTTGCTTATTTTGATAGATAGAGAGATGCTCTTTAAGAAACATGTGATTGAAAACATTTTATGAAAACAGAAGTGAACTGAAATAACCTTCAAATCTAGTGCTTTTTTGGATATTTTGAGACCCTGCAACAGAGAATCCATAATCCATATTCCATATCGATATTCTATTCCCGAACGAATCTTTCAACTTTAAGTTTCTTTACTTATTATGATAGCTAAAAAGACGGCTTCAGGATGTACCCTTCAAGAATATAAAAATTGATATTTTCCGAAAATTCCCTACTTTAAGTTTCTTTACTTCTTTGCTAGACAGATGACGCTTTTAAAGATTTAACTATCAGTAAATTTTAGATTTTTGAAAACCCGTTCCAGAAATGCCTTAATATTTCCGGAAGGAGTTGTTGTTTGCTTATTTTGATAGATAAAAAGATGTTCTTTAAGAAGCATGTGATTGAAAAAAATGTAAGAAAACAGAAGTGAACTGAAATAACCTTCAAATCGAGTGCTTTTTTGGATATTTGGAGACCTCGCAACAGGAAATCTATAATGTTTCCCGAACCATTCTTTCAACTTTAAATTTCGTTACTTATTTTGATAGCTAAAAAGACAGTTTCAAGATGCACTCTTCAAAAATGTGAAAATTTTTATTCTCCCTACTTTAAGTTACTTTACTTCTTTGATAAACAAATAACACTTTTAAAGATTTAATTTTTATTTTAGTAATTTTTAAATTCTTGAATATTCGCTCCAGAAATTCCATAATATTTCCTGAATGAGTCGTCCCAAATCAAGTTTCTTTGATAATTTTGTTAGATAAAAAGATGCTCTTTAAGAAGCATGTAATTGCAAAATTTTTAAGTAAGCAGAAGTGAACTGAAATAATCTTTAAATATAGCGCTCTATTTTATATTTTGAGACAAATATATCTACGTTAAATTTCATTATTTGGTATGAAAGGAAAGGTGCTCTTTAAGAGTCATGTTATCGGACATTTTTTAAGGAAAAGGAAGTAACCTAAAATGACCCTCAAATTTGTCCAATTTGTTTGATACTTTGAAAACTAACAACAGAAAAGCTTCTACATTTCCCGAACGAGGAACGACCTTTTCAACTTTACGTTCTTTTACTTATTCAGATAGCTAAAAAGCCCATTTCGAATGCAAAAGTGTATATAAGGTTGCCTAAAGTAGTAGCCTACATTTGAGCTGGTGCTGTGGTTGTATAACATGGCGCTGGGGTGGTGGGTGCGCAATCTGTTAATATTTATTGCTATCAGCACTCGCGCGTATGCGTGTGCGCTGCTTAGTGTTTAGTGCTTAGCTCCAAGTTGCAAAAGTCGTTCATAACTCGCGCCAAACAGTCGTAACGAGCGTGTTACGATTAGCATTTATATTTCGTGCACAACACATACACACACACATACACACACCCCGGACCATGAACTGGGTTTCGAAGAGGGGGTGGGTGGGCTCAACTGCTGTGTGTAACGCGCAATCGACTAACAAGCCAAGCGCGCAGCGCCCGCACAACGATTACCTAAGTATGGCGTGTTGCATACATAAAGTTGTGTTTGGCGCTGAGCCTCGCAGCCCCTAAATACATCGAAATTATTGCCGCCGAACATATCTCCATAATGCCACGTAATACATAATCATAATGGAATGTGCACTTGAAAAACGTTCGTCCGCAAATATGTTAAACATTTAGTAAATGCAACCATTTTTATGGGCAAACATGCGCTGAAGATGTGAACTGGGACTGGACTGGAGACATTACCATTCCGGATTGAATTTGCCCCACATGCATGCCGCGGTACGTGCCGGCGGCGGCGGTGCCGACTCCGATGGGGGAGATAAAATTGAATCGCGGAAAACAAACTTAATATCAGGCCTCGGCGCGCTAACAATGTAAATCGCCATTTGAATACGTTTATGACACGCCGGAAATGGAATAACCGAGCATCTCACCCCCCTGCTGCATCGCCACACACACACGCTTTGAGCGTTTTTTTTTTTCGCTCGCCGCTCTCCACTTTGCATCGCCGCGCAGTGGTGGAGGCGCCTGGCAGAGTGTAGACATTAGTGATAGTGTGTGGTATTGGCTTTCGCCGCAGCTTAGATGATGTGGGGGCGTTCAAAGAGATTCGAAGATCCACATCAGGAAGGGAAAAAAAAACTCTGCGCCGCGGCGCCGCGAACGCGAACGTGGATTGATGTTTTTCGGAAAAGAGGGAGGAAAAAATTCGCCAGCCGCCGCGAACTTTAAAAGATCGCATCCGAGCGGTTTGGCAGTTCGCTTTGTTGGATTTTGCCAGTTCATTTCGACTTTCTCTCCTTTTTACCGCCGATGCTGCCGCCGTCGACGCCAGCGCCATTCACGCCGCGCGATGCCTATTCAAACGAGGACGAGGGCAAACAGGTGCGGCGCAGAAAATAATCAATTTCATTCACAAACGACGCGTAATAATCACAGGAATGTCCAGCATTTGTCTATCGGGTGGAAATAAATGACTATCAATGTAATGATAGCTATTGCAGTTCATATGTCAATAAATAATCTAATCAGTATTATTTATAAACTAATATACATATGCTCTCTAACAAACTTTATTTCAAACTTTTACTTTTCACCATGCCTCATGTTGGGTGCCAAATGAAAGATTTTAAAGATTTATTTGGTGCCTAGCTAATATTTAGTCCTTTAAAGCCTCATGTTGGGCGCCAAATGTAAGAAATCAAGAGAATTTTAAAGATTTCTTTCGTGCCATAAACCATCCAGTTAAATTTTTTTTAAATACCAAAATCACAATCTCTTGTAGAAAGTAAAATACACCAAATCGTCCTTCAAAAATCAATACATTTTGTTGACGACGAATCACTACTATTGTACTAGTGTACTTGTATGTCAACATATAACAAATCCATCTTCCTAAGTATTATTTGAACAAGGTAAGCTCACATACACACACCGAGGAAGAAGTGGACAACAGGTCACGGCAGGAGTTTCAAATACGAAGCTTTTAGGAGTCCGAATTCGAATCCGAGTCCTGTTTTGTGTACATTTACGTGCGCCGTGGCGTTTATTATGCCGATGCCGCAGCCAGCGTCTAATCTACATTTCGCCGCCGGAGGGGTGGTTGGAAGGGCAGCGGGCAGTGGGCGCTAATCCGCTGAAATATTATACGAATGCGAATTTATTTATGATGCGGCACACACACTGCGATGAGAGGGAATATTTATTCGCGCGTTGCCGTCGCGCAATTAGATCTATTTCGTAAACAGATGTACTCACACACGCTGCGCGTGTCGTTATTCAGCTCTCGGTCCGCGTGTCCGCAGTCAGCGACATACATTAATGAATAAAATAGACTGCGCGCGCCTGCGATGGAAGTGAAGAGTGAAGAGCTGGAGAGAGGGTAGTGATCAAAATACGAAACTCTAAGCATTAAATATCTTTCATCGATAAAATAAATTTCATATCAGCTTTAAAAACGATGGCATCAAAGATAGTTTCGTAAATGGTAAATCAAGTTAGTGACAGTCATAACTTGCTGCTGTTACAGATTTATGAGCAGTAATTCACTCTTTAATAGACCAAATATAGAGTGCGTGTTGTAGTTAATTTTGTAGAATGTTCCCGGCGCCTCCACTGACCCCCAACCAACATAGAAAAGCAAATAATATGTTCGATGTGGGTGCGAATAAAAACACTCGTGATCAGATATACGTTTTACTGCTCTGCTTACTTTCATCCTCCACCCCCCTCTCCGTCCGCACCCCTATCGAGGCAAAACGTCATTATATGGGTTTTTCTTTCAAAAACATGGCTTATAAGCGCAAAAAAAGCTCGCCGAACTCGTAAAAGTTCCGAGCATAGTTTTTTTAAGTTTTATACAGCCGAGTGTGTGCTTTTTATTGTCGTCGCCGGAGTTTGCGTGGAGGGGGCGGAAAAACAATACGAGCCGCTTCCGGCGAGAAAAACACGCACACTTACGCGCGCGCACATAAGAGGGGGGTTGCCCAAGTCTATTTAAGTTTATTCGGGAGCCGGGCGAGCGCTGGACTTCATCCCGACGGAAAGTTTTCGGCTGCCATAAGGGGGTAGTCGAGAGGATTGAAGTAAGTGATCCGATCACATTAGGTTCTGCGTCTGCGTCGTCTTCAGAGCTTTCGCAAAGATGCTTTTCAATACAATAGATATGCCTATCTATAGATATTGGCGTAGTTTACCTAACATGATGTCTGAGGGCGAAAGTTTGTATACAGAACGACGATATGCTTTCATCCCACCAAACGCGTTTGATGTGAATTGGTGCCTTGAGGGGGTGTTATATTGCAATTAGAATATTCCGCTTTTGAAATCGTAAAATTTTAAAATTACTAGTATTTCCCATACAGGTGTTATGAGACTTGGCCCCACGTTGGGCGCCAGATCTAAGTAATTTTAAGTATGTGTGAAAAGTTTCTACTAACCATCGTAATAACTTTAATCAAAGACTTTTAAAGCAACGAATTAATCATTTTATCAATATGCAGAATATAAAATTAATTCTTAGGTAAAACTTGGCTGTAACAAGTTGTAACTTTCACATCCACTTCCGGCTCAACTTCAACTTCAATTTCATTTAAGTTGATTAATTATTTTGTACTCGGGTTGGCTCGTTGCGCCGCCACCGCCGCCGCCGCCATTTGCGTAGTGATCAATACAATTAAATTCCAATTTACTATTAGTCATCCCGTAATTAAACAATGCTGGTGCAAACCGTCTGGGTACGCTGTGCGCGTTGAAATATTAATCAACACATAACAGGGCGGCACAACGACCGAATATTCTCGGGTCATATTTTTATTTTCATATCCGTGGACCATTATTAGCGGTTTGGAGCTGGGAAGCAGTATTGTCAAAGTGAAACTATAGCGACAATGCCGCTAATCGAACTCGAGCGCGAATTTCCTTCGCGCGTCAGGAAATTAAAGCGGCGCTCGTGCATGAAGCAAATCAATTGTCACCGAAAATGTGTGCTGCGCATGCGGTGTTATCTCTTAATAGCATTGTTTCGATTTTTCTATTGCGTCCGCCGCCTTTGGTGCTGGCATTCTGCTGTGATAATCTGATCGTGTGTGCCGGGCACATTGTCTGGAATGAGATGGGGGAGGAGACTGCCATTGTTCGTGGCATTGCAGCTAAACGTGTCGGCCGATATCCGCAGCAATCGTATTTGTTTTACGATGTATTTAAAGCGTAACTGGTGTCTTCTTTGAGCGCAAGATTCTAATTGTAAGATACGTATTACCCTCTCCAAAGCAACCAATCAAAAGCTTTCGTGGTCTTCAAAACACAAAGTTGTGATTGGGTATTTTCCTAAATAGTTTTGTAAATTTTTAAGGGTTGTTGAAGAGTGCATAAAAAATTAACGCTTAAATCGAACTTAAAATAGCCTTTCCTCTTTCCTTTGATTTGGCGCCCAACATGGGGCCAAGTGAAGTATCACATACGGAATTGATAGAATTCTCACAATATGACGACTCTGCATCATCACACCTGTACGTTCGTACGTTTGATTTGGCGCCCAACGTGGGGCTAAGTCTGGTGTTACTGCTTAAATTATTATTTATTTATTTTTAAGGGTTGTTTGAAAAGTACATTAATAATCTACTCTTAAATCGCTCAGAATTCTTAAAGTAACTTAAAATAGCTCATTTCCTCTTATATTTGATTTGGCGCCCAAAGTAGGGCCAAGAAAGTATGAAACGCGTAATTGAGACAATTCTCACATCATGGACGACTCCGCATCATCCCACGTGTAAGTTCGTACGTTTGGTTTGGCGCCCAACGTGGCCCAAGTCTGATGTGTAACTGTTTCTGAATTCTTAAAGTAACATAAAATAGCTCTATTTCCTCTTCCATTTGATTTGGCGCCCAACGTGGGGCCAAGTCAAGTATCACACGACTCCGCATCATCACACCTGTAAGGCTGTAAGTTCGTAGGTTTGATCTGGCGCCCAACATGGGGCCAAGTCTGGGGTAATAGTTTCAAAATGTATTCCCTGAATAATCGATAGTTCAAGTAGAGAAAATGTTAGGAATGTTAAAATTGCCTTATCTAAATTTATTTCAAGGGCCATAACTTCAATAGCAATTTAATTTAATACATCCTGTCATATTGTGTGTGCATTATCAAGTTTCACGTGCGCTTTTCAGCCCCTCTCAAGATTGTGCCGTTTAAAGTTTGACTTTTGCAACTTTTTGCGATGTTATGAAATGCAAAGTACCGAGGCACGATCGGCGGCGGCGAAAAAGGCACGCCAAAGGTTAGCAAAAGCACCCGCTCGACGGGCCCTAAGGTAAGCGTAAACGCCAATATATTATGCAAGCAGGAGGTTGGCTCACCTTCGCGCAGCGTCACCATGTAGTAGGACTCCTTGCTGGGCGCACTCGAACCCATGCCGTTGACGGCGACCACGCGAAAGCTGTACACCGTGTACGGATGCAGGCTGGTGATCTGGTACGTGGAGGCGTTGTTCGGCGTGAGAATGCTGTCGATGACGTTCCACTCGCTGTCCTCGCCGACCCTGCGGAAAAGAAGCGAAAGAGTTAGCCGGATAGTTGTTCAAACCAAGCGGGCGCACAAGTTGTCCTTTGTTCGCGGCATCGGGGCCGCTCGAGTGTGTGCAAGAGGATGTGGAGGGAGGCGACTACGTGAGGGACACAATGGCCGCTGCGTTCGACATTCGCCAGCAATGATATTATGATAGGAACGTGCTTTATTATCCTCCCTGCCAGCTTTTTTCACGCTGCTTTTTACTTCCGCGCTTACTTCCGCCCTTGTTATACTTACATTGTGCAAGCGCCTTATGTTTTCATCACGGCGACTTTTCTCCGTAGCACAAGTGTGCATGTGCAGCCAGGGATGGGCAAAACCGTTATATCTTGCGTGCACAAAAACAGTTAAGGTTTTCGGTTCCGGTTAACCTTTTTTTTTTAATTCAATGAGATTTACAAACCGGTTTTTCCTTATTTCGGTAAAAAGTTATCTACATTTATTTATAAAATAATTTTCGGTTTTAATGTTGAAATATATCGGTTACCGGTTATTACAAACCGGTTATTGGCGCCCAACATGGGGCAAAATCTAAAATAAAAATTGCTCTTATTTCGTTTAAAACTTACAGCTTTTAATTATAAAATTATTTTTGTGTAAATTGATCCGGTTAATATAATCGCTAATCTGGCGCCCAACGTGGGGCAAAATTTGTACAAAACAGTTTTATCCTTATTTCGAATAAAAATTACAGGAATTTTTATAAAATAAATTTTGGTTTAATTGACCAAATATTTCAGTTTCCGGTTAAAAGAACCGGTTCTTGGCGCCCAACATGGGGCAAAATTGTAAAAAAAAACAGATTTCTCATATTTCAGTTAAAAGTTAGCGGTTTTTTCTTATTTCGGTAAAAAGTTATCTACATTTATTTCTAAAATAATTTTCGGTTTCATTCTACAAACCGGTTATTGGCGCCCAACATGGGGCAAAATCTAAAAAAAAATTCTCTTATTTCGATTAAAAGTTACAACTTTTAATTATAAAATTATTTTTGTGTAAATGCAGCCGGCTAATATAATCGGTAATTTGGCGCCCAACGTGGGGCAAAATTTGTACAAAACAGTTTTATCCTTATTTCGGTTAAAAATTACAGGAAAACAGATTTCTCATATTTCAGTTAAAAGTTGCAGCTTTTTATTTATCATAAAATGATTTTCGGTTAAATTGACAAATATTTCGGATACCGGTTAATATAACCGGTTATTGGCGCCCAAAGTGGGGCACCGGTTTTTCATATTTTTCTTAAAAGTAGCAGCTTATTACTTACTATAAAATGATTTTTGGTTAAATTGACAAATAGTTTGGTTACCGGTTAATATAACCGGTTATTGGCGCCCAACGTGGGGCACCGGTTTTTCATATTTTTGTTAAAAGTAGCAGCTTATTATTATAAAATGATTTTCGGTTAAATTAATCAAATATTTCAATCACCGGTTAATAAAACCGGTTAAATTAAACCAATGTCCATCCCTGTGTGGAGTTTTGTGCAACGGAGGACGGCGACGGCAAAGTTAAAACGAAAGACGTGCAATCGCTCTTCAGCTGCTGCACCAGCGACTTTATTATCATTTCATACGAATGTGCATTTTTTAATTACGTTTTTCTCATGCATTTAGATGACTGCATCGCGCCACCGACGACGCCGCGGAGTGAGGTTATCTTCGCGCCACACTAATGAGAAAACCGCGCCAGTCTTTGCTGCTCGGCTACCATTTCTACAACACTACTTTCAACGCTGTTGCTTAACTACACTTGATACCATATGTGCTCCCTTCTACCTACAGTTAGTTATATGTTACCTTAGCAAGTGCAAAAATAAATAACGTCAACTGCACAAAGTAAAGCGCAAAGTCACTTGTAAACTTGGGCTCTTTGATTTTGGTATTAGCCAGTTGATTTAACAGCCAGGCGGTATTTATTTAAATTTGAAATGCAAGCTTGCCTGAATGCTCGAACGTGGCACTGCAAGACTTTCCTTCATTAGCGTTACTACATTTTAAGGTTTAACTTTAACTTTAAGTTTGCTGAGTCACTGTGTGATGTAAAAAGGCCTGGTTAATTTATATTCTGCGTTATCATTTTGCTGCTTAATATGCGGCATTCCAGGGGCGGTGGGGCATTTTATAGTTGTCATTATGGCAGCCCTAGCCATTTATTACGGAATAAGCCTTTCACCCACGCAGAGGTAAGATCGATAATTGTGGGTTTGGCGTCAAAAGGCGACTCTGGAAAATGTACGCGACATTTTATTATTGTACTTATACCCGCTAATAAGTCGTAAACCGGCTCGTTGTGCCTTTAATATGCACGTCGTGAGCGTAAAAGAAAGCAACGTGCGATAGCAAATCTTTGACGGCGCGGCGCAGTTTGGGTAATGAATCGGCAGGTGGCGCTAGTGTGCGCATCGAAGCGTTTCTCGGGGACGCTGAGTGCTTGTAATCATCCGCTGTTACAACAGGCGCGCGTAATGCGATATGTATGTAGATGCACGAAGCGCCCAGACGGATTATTGCCAATGGTAATAATCATTTCCGCAAATGCATTCGTGCGCCGCTGTGCGCATTCTTCGCCAGCTTCGGGTCGGGTGGAGGCGCCGTATTAAATTAACTCCCGTTGTGCGCGTTGAATAATTCCGCAGCGCAAGTATTTCGACAATATTTCCAAATATTATACACACACCTACCCCTCTCTCTATGGCAGCCGCATCAACATTATGCTAAGCGAAGAGGGTGAGATGTGCAATGTACAGTTTATTGTTTCAACTGCGTTGGGTATGCGAAGAAAATGCGGCATTTACATGTTATTTGATATTTTCCATCTTGGCGCCCTTGCGACCCTTGTAACGTGACATGTCGATTATATTCAGTGAGTTTTATAGGCCTACACTACGTCAAATCTAAATTTAAGAAGAATTTTATTTAACGCCCTGTATAAAGCGTATCTAACGCGATAGCAAATCAAAACTCAAAGCATTTGATACTCTGTTAAAATCCTCTTTTTTTTACACTTTGCATAGTGCATGAAAAATGATTGCGTAAAGCAGAGTGCATTTTAAGTTTTAAGTTGACATTTTCCATCAATTTTACGTAATGATTGAAATACTTTTATATAACGTTTTGCTACGGATTGCGCATGCTACAACAAATTGAACGCCCAGCAGTCGATAGCCAATTAAATTTACTTTCATTCCAATGTAAATTCATTAAAATCCGTTTGTGCAAAGCGGAGTGATTTGGGCTTAAAGTCAAAACTTTTTCGATAAATTCTCTAATAATAATAAATCCCCTATATTTAAATCTGTTTTGTAGTTGAGTTTATAGTGTGACAACTTTGTTGTTTTAATATTCGATAGCCCATTAAATTGCGCATCGCATACCTCGAAATGTATTTTAATCCTTTGACAGGATCGGGAGCAAATGCAGTTGTAACAGCTGCGCGGCGCCTCCACCAAAATTTTTGCTCTGACTTAGAATGCGATTAGTGATTATTTTCGTTGAAACACTTGAAGCGTGTATACAATGGGCATTATGTGTGCCTGGACAGGTTGCAGGACCTGCTGCGCCTGGGAATTCGCAAGGCGCACCGCACGCATATCGCACATTCGCTTCCCACGCACGTATTTTTCTCTTATCTTTGCGCAATTCATCATTCGCGCGCGTTACAAATGGATATGCCTTGGGTGTCAACCGTTGTAGGAGGAGTTGGGTGGTGCGAGTATTATTTTGATTAGTGTAATGTTACCCCTATTCGTGGTAGCAGGATGGATAAGCGGCGTGTGGGCCATTGTTCATGCGGCGGCGATGGAATACAAATATTCCTGCGCTCCTCGCTATACCTGCGAGTTCCAATGGTATCATGAAACGATACGAATATTACATTGTCTGTATCTACTCTTTGCTTGTACCCATGCGAGCAACACACACCAAAATGTCAATTCGAGTATAGGAAATGTGATAATGCAAAGACGGTTTTACGTGCCCGTTTTTAAATCGACGTGGCGCGAAGACGTAGGACGCGATAGCGATCCAAACAGGATATATGATCGTGTGCGATATTCCCTCTCCAACCGACAGGTAGTGGTTGGTGTAATCAATCAAAGTCTTGCGACACATTTGTAATCATAACATTATCACGCACTCATAATCACACATGACATGTTGTAACGCAGCTGCGATTTAAGATTTAACGAATGCGAACGTTTTAACGCTTTAAGTTTCGATGCGATGCCTGCGATGCCTGCGATTAATACCGCCCTGGGGGAGGAGGGGGGGGGGCGGCAATTATTTTAATTCTTTACTATTAGCGCAATGCAAACAAGCCGGCGCCGCTCGTTACGTCTGACGAATTATCGAAAGAGATAACGTCGCGCCGCGACGCTGCGCCGATTTGTTGACCGGCCCTCCACCCACCCCTCTGGGCTGGAGCAACATCAGTTCCCGTCCGTCACGGCCAGGAGCGCGGCGCTCCTCTGATTAATGAACACGCATTTTAAATTGTCGCCAGTCACGTTTGACGGCCGATCTCTCATAATTGCAAAAATTGAATTGTAAATTTCACGGTGGTTGCGAATTAATTTCACCTCCCCTTCAGGCCACGCAGGATTTGACAGGCGCTTGTCAACTACCGAAAACTGCCAAAAAATTATGATTTGAACACCTGCTCAGTGATTTTGCAATCTTGCTATGCAGTTTTGTGTTTTTTTGATAAAAAAACAATATTATCTCTAAGGGTAGAAATGCAGATATAAGGGTGACTGAACCATAAACCGCGTGTAACCGGTTGAGTTTGAGTTTCAGTGAAGTTCGCATCACAAAATTCTGCTAACTTAACGATTTTTAACAAATAATTCACATTTGAAAGACATGTTGTTCAGAAGTGGAGGAGTGGTATTGCCGACAAGGCAAAATCCCGCTATTTATTACCGATATGACGCGAAATAAGTAAATGCTGTTTGTTTTATGGCCGGCGTATAAATCCATCGGCATCTGGTCGTCGTATCGCCCGGCGCCTCCACCATGCAGCTGCGATGTGGGGAATTTGCATCGGAAAATGTTTTGATATATTTTATTTCTACATTTGCGCGTCGATATATATCACTCGCATATGTGTGCGGGGGCCGTTCGCGCAGAAATGCGATATCCATGTTTACCCCCTACATCACAGTTGTTATTGTTATCGCGCGTTCAGGTAAGCACGGAGGGCAAGTTTAATTAAATTGGCCACAGCATGCATTATTCAATATCGGATTAGAATGCGCGCAATATTGCTTATTTGTTGGAGAAAACATGAAAACTAATTTTTAACACTGAGCGCAGAAAAGAAGGGAAAAAGAAAAGGACCAAGTTGAATGCAGGACGTTTGGATTCACGCTGAGTTATGTGCTCGTTGTAATCGAAACAATTCCGGGAAAACGAATTAAAGCGCCCTCGTTGCCCTCTTGTCGCCGAAGATAGATAGATAGCGAAAATCAATATCGATTTATTCCGAAATTTGCATGCCGGCCCCTCCTGAGACGGCATGCCGGGCAGGCGGCACGACGAGTCCTTCTCCACCTTCGGCAAACTTTGTCGTCTGCGCCCGCCGTCGCGCCGGGGGGCGAAAGTTACGTGTAATTTTAATTTATTTTTAAATTAAACTTTAATATTCCCCTGGAATAATATAATAAAAACGTTTGCGGAATTTTTAAAGAGGCACGCTCGATAAAAGCGAACAAATCAAGACTGCCAATTGCAAACGACATTTATTGTTTATTACTGCCATTTTTGCATTTTTCATTTCCACCAAATGAACGCCTTTTAATGAGTAACAATTGCAGAATATATCAATCATACCGATAATAAAATCAAGTTTGAATAAAATTAAAATAGAAAAGATTAACCTCAGTAACTCCGTGACTGCCGGATGTCGTAGACTTCGTCTACATTTTTAAATAATCATTTTACAAAACTTAATTCCCATGCATAACAACGATACAGCTCACCAACAACCTTACAAATTCTATATCTCGCTATCCATGAATTTGTTTGGAAGTGTTTTGTCGTTTC
>JARJDQ010023632.1:0-10109 GCA_030264215.1 Geostiba sp. GC000077
CGGCATGTATTTATAAAATTACGAGCTTTTGCCTTTGATTTATATACAGAGTGCCTTGCTATATTTAGCGCACACCATCTTCATCAAAGTCAATTAAGTGTTATTTTCGTGCGTGTTTTCAAAATATTTCCGAAAATTGCCTACATTTCGATACTTCCTCGATGCAACTTTTTTTTTGTTTTAGAAAGCAATTTCACCTGAACCTCTATCTCTATTACCTGCGATACCTTACATGTTACATTGCATGAGTTCCGGGTGCGTTGCGCTCTTTTGCGAATGTGCGATTGCGCGAATAAATAAAGTCGAGCTAAGTGCTGACGCGCTGCGGAGTGCGTTTACCCTTGTTGCTGCGCATGCGCACGCCAATTGTGTCAATTCCTCTGTGCTATCGCTATCGCTTGCCGCGCAACTTGTTCGCATTAGCAAATCAAAAAAGTTGACGACTTCGATTTGAATTCCGCATTGGGCGTTTCGCGTTTGATTTGGTGTTTTGCTTGAAGTTGAAGTTGAGTGAACCCAAGCTCCCAACACGGCACAGGCGTTCACCTATGTGTCCTAATGTTGATGTAGGTTGATATTTGCTGCCGACTGCCGACGTTTTGGCGGAGAAAGCAGATTTGCTTTTTTATTTTAATTTGCTATTTCCAAACGGCTCAGCGAGTCATTTGTTCTGTTGATGACGAAATTCGAATGTGAAATGTGAAATGTAACTTGTACAATAATGAATCGTAAAGTACAACTGTAAAAGTTAAGTCACATGAAGACAAATACAGAAAGTACTAAGAAATGATACGTTTGTATGTTTGTTGTTTGTTTGGTGATTACGAATTGTAATTGAGGTAATTTCACATTTAAAAAAATCTTCCTTTACTTTTTGTAGTCTTTGTCTTACCTCTTAGGCACCGTTTATGCACTTAGTACAATTATATTTGAGGATTATATGTGACTAGTCACTAGGGAGGCATTGTAATATGGTTATGGAAATGAGAGTCTCAAATTCTGAATCTTCAAAAATTATTTTGTTCCGTGCATAAACGGGGCCTTAAACTAGAAAAACTCTAAGGCGCGATCTAGCTGGAGTAGCACAGCGTAGCGGACAATACCTCTCATTTACATGATGATCCCCAACATTCAAGACATGCATGGAATTGTTCGCTACGCTACGCTACTCCAGCTAGTATTGAAAGTATTGAAAATTTACTGCCCTGAAACTGGAGTCACGTTTTCCAGAGCCACGTTTTGTCCCTATACCAAATGCATTGGAAAAACCGCAAATATTTTCGCACTTTGGAAAAGAATAACTCATTAGCTATCATTTAATCTGCGGGGTTTAGGTACGAAGGAACAACATAAACATTTATTCAAAAATAAAAACTTGACGGTTGAACTATTATGTAGAACGAGAGAAGGTTGTGGTGGTGTTAAGAGTTGAAAACTGACTAGCGAAAAAGTTTAAGAACAGAAAAATAGCAAAGCTGAAAGTAAGGGTAGGTGGTAGGATGAAGTGGGAAATTGAGTGGAAACTAGCACTCTGATTGGTTGACAGGAAAAGTTCTGGACTGGGAATGAAATTCGAAGAAGACATTTCTAGCAGTAATTCGGAGAAGATGTGCTAGGAGAAATTTGAAGCAGAGGGTAATTATATACTTAGCTAAAGGGATGTGGACCATTGACTGATTGATAATAGATGCAAAAACACTCGGGTTTACAAACAAGGATTGCTGGATGTTTGGAGATTTAGGAATATTGAAGCGTGAAGTGGTTATTGTGTTACAAGGAGGTTCAGCTGAAAAATGAAGATATCACAGATAGCAAAGTAAGAAAAGTTGAAAAGTGTCAAACATGAAGAATAGCCTAAAATCGTAATAATACTAACATAAATGAAAGGAGCAAGAAAGTAATAAAAATTCAAAGGAAAAAATTTAAGTGCGCAAGGGTTAGGAACTCATCCCGAGTTCTGCGAAGAAAAGGGACTGTGGAAGTTCCCACAAATCTAAAAAAAGTAACGAAAAGTTTTGCGTGACTATTTTGATCGTAATTTTCATTAAATATTTTTCGCGCACTTAGTTTTGGTATCACTATATAGCATTTTTTAATACCTTCCTCGTGGTTTATTTATTCCTCGTGGTATATTTGAAATAAAACACCTTTGAAATTTTTAATTAGGCGGATTTTAACGAAATGAAATGGTCTATATTTAGTGTCCGAAATTCAGATCGCACCTACAATATACACCGTTGGATTGGAAATTTCATCCTCTTTCAAATGACGTGAAAGCATCTCGTGCCAAAATTGCCTGGATATGATTTAAACATCAATTTATTTTACGAACGCATGACACAGTGACTAGGTGCCCAATCCAAATTACACCCCGTGTATTTCGCAAACTAAGTTCTCCGCGCACCTGTACCTAACAACATCGGGTAGATAATTTTACCCGCTCTCGCAATATGTAAAAAAATCTCGTGCCAAAGTTGGGTGGCTATGATTTAATCTTAATTTTATTCGATGATTTTTTCGACCCCATATATCTTAAAAAAGAAGTTCTCCGCGCATCTGAATCTAATATCATTGGATAGATAATTTTATCCCACAAAAATTATGTGAAGAATTTCCCATTGAAGTAATACTAGAAGTGGTACATCCAAAGAAAGCCTAATCTTGACTTCCTGGTTGCAACACGTTGCACTTTTTCTGATTGGTGAGTAGTTGCTGTGATTGTATGATTAGTTTTCTGTCTTTGCCACAATTATGCAATAAATACAGCACAGAGCTGCAACTGCAACCCAATAATTACATAAGACGATTTTCCTGCATTTCGTCTCTCTCTCTCTCTCTTTCTCTCTCTATGTCGCTCTGATGTTATTATTTCATTAATAAATTTAAATTTATGCCCTCCCTGTACGCTGTGAAATTTTTATGTTGCGAATAAATTTCTAATGAAAGTGCATCGTAACGCATTTCACACACGATTTGCTCAACGCGAAAGAAAGTAAAGAAGTAAATTACATAAAAGCCGCCGCCACCGCTTGATTGACTCGTCGTGATGCATGCACACACCGCCGTAAAACGTATTTGCATGAAATTTGCTTACCTTTCTACCTTCACCATCCGTCTAATCCATCAAACTCCGCACGGCGCGCCGCGTACGATTGCAATTAAATGCTTAAACGCACGCGGCACGACTTTGCAAAGTGAAAGAAAAGAAAGTTGTGTACATTTTTTTTCTCGTACGAATAAAAGAAATTAAAAAGTCAAAACTGAGGAATTCGTTTCTTCGAAATTATTGCTCAGTTTTTATAATTGCCTTGGTTGTGTGATGTGTGATGTGGAAACAATGCAATGACACCACACCATTTTAGCTGTGGCCTGTGGATGCGATTAAGAAATGTTGTGTGGTTTCTCAAGTGCGAAAACGCCCAGCTTATGTCATGCTGTTCATGTGTCTGTGTCTGTATATTGAACACATTGAATTGGCTTGGTTTGTATTGTGCGACACTAAAAATTATTGAGTTGACATTTGGAATGGAAGATGATATCATTTTAGGTAGTGACTTCTTGCTTGGGTTTCAACGTTTCGAGTCATTGTGTGGTTTCATTTGTGATGTTGTGGTTACACCCTGTGTTTTGGAAATGGCACACACGCCTTATTTTTCAGGTGTGGCTAAATGCGAGCGCGGCGATGGAGTAATGCGCTCGACCGGTGATCTTATTAGTGAATTGTTTGTGTAATTGTCGTGCTGCTGGGCGCGTGAGGCGTGAGTATAGTGATATGCATTGCAAATCGAGACGAATCTAGTTTATATACGCAATGGGAATTTATCAAGTGCAAAAGATCATTAATTCACAGCTCAACAAGATTATTTTAAAAAAATTATCAAAATGTCTTTGTACTTTTAATAATATTGAAATCAAATCTACTACATTGGAAGTTATTAAATTCGTTTATTATTTGTTTAATTTCTCTATCCTAATAAGCTAGCGGCTAGCCCAGAGTTGGTGAGAGACGAGGTTTATGCGACTCGAATGTCTCCCTAAAGAAAAGTTGCTTAGGGTTATAAGGGCCTCCTTGCCAACTTACGCGCGTACAATGAGGAAGTGTTACGTTATTTTATTTTATTTTATTGGAATTAGCTGTTTCCTTATCATTGAAATATTTTTTTCCGATTTTTTAAAGTTCGTTTTGAGATCGTAAAAAATTGTTAAAGTTAGTATTTTTGCTTAACTTGGATGACTCATCGAGTTCTCTGCCATAAGGCGCTATAGAAATGAGTCGATTCTCAAAAACTTAAAAAATTAATAACTCTAAGCATAAATGTTTGAAAGATGTGCCATCTTCACTAAAAATCTATCGATTTTAATAGGTTTTTCAATTTAAAAATCAGTAAGTCTTCCTCATTGTACGCACGTAAGTTGGTAAGGAGGCGCTAATATAATATGTCCAACATTCAGCAATAGTTGCAATTCTCTCAATAATCCTATACGAATATTTATTTACTTAAAACTTGAAAGCGGCAGCAGCACTCGATTGCAATTCGGCATCAATTGCTCATTGAGAAATACAATGTGTCATAATAGTTTGGGTCTGGCTCTCGTTCGCTTGCCAATCGATCGAACCAGCATGCAGGAGCAAAGCGCAAATTGCCCATTAATAATCTGCTCACGTTTTCGCACATTCATAAACCCAATGTGTACATGGCTGGTTACTTTTTATTTGGCGCAAAGTATCTAACTGAAAATAGGGCCTGACTATGAAAAGCGCGCGCGCGCGCTCGTTCCGCGCTGTTATTGCAGTGTCTGCGCATTTCGTAGTTTGGCCCTAACACTACCAAACTTAGAAACAGAGACAGAAACAGTGAGAGTTGCGAATGATTGCACTACCAATTACACTAGCACTAGCAATCACAAGCACAAGTTAGCCTTTTAGTTACTGTACCTTCCAACAACTTTAATAAGTTCTACTTAGTGACCAGAGCCATTGCAGTAGAGGTCATATTAATTTTTAAAAGTGAAAGATTTCATAGTGACGATGTGATGATGAAATTGATCAACATCGACGTTTGAACAAGCAAGCTGTAAAAGTAAATGCTGTTGATTGTTGAAACTTTGAAACTGAATGCGAATGAAATGTGCAGCATATGAAATACGAACCTACTCAGTCTCCAGTTCCAGTATGTACTCCCATTATGTGTTTCTTAATCGCTGCGCGGTTTTGAAACACGGCTACATATTGCCAATATTATATGTATCCAATTCGCTGAGTGACTTCTATCACCAATAAATTTCTTCATTCTTCACTTTTCATATTCGGCGAATACCCGAGTGGCGAGTGCACCAGAGTATCGTGGCCTACACGTATCGATTAATGTTCGACTGATCATGCTGAATGTTTCAGTTGGCTTTGTCTTTTTTCCTGTTGATTGTCGAACCTGCCTTTTTGGCGGAAGCACCGAATTGCTACATTGCACATGTTGCATGTTGCAGAGTTGCGGATGGACGTATCAAGAATATGTGTGTGATGTTTATATACAGGGTGAGAATAAAGTCGGGGAAGTTTATTTTACAAATCACAAGTCTCGTTCACAAGCAAACTGTGCCTGCGTGGTATAGTCAAATTATTATAAGCTCCGTCCTAGAATTCAGATTTTTTTCCGAATTTTTCTTCCACGACTTTATAGACACCTTGTACGTTGATGTGTGTGATTCTGATTCTGAATCAGTTTGCCGCATTGAACGTTACAAATTGTTTCGTCGCTATTCAGCGTTTGCCAATCCAATATGTGTGCACAGAGCTTAAAATTGCTTCATTTTCTATGTGTGGCTTGCCAAATGTGCGCTCTTTCCATTTATGGAAGAGTATCAATCTATCAATACAGAATCATTGCGAGGAGAAATTGTACTGTACCTAGAGTTCCAGGTGGATTTTTAATGAGTGCACAAATTTAAAATGTAAATGTCACATGTCTCTATGTAGCACTAGCACGCATATTAATTTAATAATTATTCAGCATGATCTTATTCCTCAACAGACCAACAGTACTTGTTCTGGTTAGTGTCCGTTGGGCTATGATTTAATACCTTCAGCCGACATGATTTGTGCAGTGCGTAAAAAGGCTTGTGCCTCGTGCGTGTGCCACATGGATGTGTAAATTGTGTAAATAACAAATGCCAAGTTGGGATTTTGCAACGCGCGATATTCAATCGAGGCAAATCGCACTCTCGCAAGCAACAAGCTTAACTTGTAACACTTGTAACATTTCTTAAATTATTGCCAACATCCCAGGCACCCAGGCTGGGCTTGCACATGTAAACGGTAAAAGTGATAAAGCTCTGATTTGAGGTTAGGTATGTACTACCAAGTGAAGTCAATCACATGCCGGGCAAAGTGCTTTGGGTTTTCTTAAACGTTTGTTCGGTTTGTTTCACATTTCACAACTCGCCAGCTTCATAATTCCGATTTAATTTCATATTAATGTCGAGACAAATGAATCATGACAGGGGCTTTGGAGTTGATTTGATTGCATGGACATGGACATGGACAAAGCCTTAGAGCTTAGAGACTTAGTATATTGCAACACTGCCTTCTTGGAAAATGCAACAATCTATAATGTTTGACCTTTTTTTTTTTTTTGTTGCAGAACACAGCTGAAGTTGGAGTCGCTTGAAGATGCCGTCGTGCTGGAGGACCAGGACAGCGATTGGCTACATGATAAGCGCGGATGTCCGGCGTATGTGAGTCCGGAGATCCTCAAGGCGGGCGCGCACTATTCCGGCAAGGCGGCGGATATGTGGTCTTTGGGGGTGATCCTCTATACGATGCTTGTGGGAAGGTGAGTTACAAAAAAAATGTTGATAAATTATTTTCAAATTTTCTTAAAGGGGGTTGGGGGTGAACAGGTGAATAGGTGAAAAGTGATGTCTTCTCGTCTTTGTCTGGTTGAGTTGAGTTTTGCATGGGCCAAGAAGAAAAAAAGTTGAAACGTTTTGAAGTTGAAAGTAAAACGTGTAGGCTCAAAGGGTGCTCGTTAGTTAATTCGGCAGGTGAAACTTGCAACTCTCTTCTCTGCTTCTATACTACTTATGTCCTACTACACGTTTACTACTACTACCACTATTGCTGATACTGAATCGTTTCGATGGCATCAAACGAGAACGATGCACCTTGCGTCCCTCGAGTTGTGATGGTTGTGGCTTGTGAGCATGTGAGTTGTGAAATTCCGGCCTCCGGAGTCGGGACCCTGCCAGTGCCACCGGGCCCCCCCTATTAAAACTGAAAATCTTGAATCTTTTAAATTTAAAATGCTTGGTTTGGCGAAAAAAAGTGTAGCAGTGTGTTTGTTACCTGAATTCTTTTTGGGGTCTTCTTCTTGCTCGTTTTGTCTACTCCTGTTGTCCTATGTTTTGCTTGCACTTGGAGTCTTGGATCTTGGAGTCTTCTATCTTTTTTTTTAGGTTTTGGTTTTTGGTTTGTCGTGTTTGCGTGTTTGCCCGCTTTTCTTGACGTTTGGTTTGGCCTTCGCTTCGTATGCGGGCCCACAGGTTGCAAGTGGCGGCAGGTGCAGATTTCCAAGGGTTTATCATCCTTATCGCGCGCCCTACGAGTCGCCCGAAATCACCTAACGTCTTGGTTTTGCTTTTGGCTGTGGCGTCTTGAACTTTGCTGCCATACGCATGCTGAGCTCGCTTCTAATTTATTAATTGCGGCAGGTGCACGTCTGGATTCGGTTCTTGATTTTTTTTACAACGCTCGATAACCAACGCAAACATTTGAGGCAAGAATTCATTGCCATTGGGCATTTAGAATAAACTGTTGTTTCAATTTTTGTCCAAATTTTGCTTTGGATCGATTACTTTTTTTTACATTTTATACGATGAGTCAGAGAATAAGATCATCGCCGATTTGAAAGTGGTTCCAACCCAACCCATGTAAACTTCGCCAAAAAAAAAGCAACGTTTACAAAATTGACAAATAAGGTGTTATTATCCCTGAGCAGCATGTGTAAACGTTCAATTTTGCTTTGTGACTTAAATGAAGATTTTGCAATTTTTGCTGCCTTCCAAATTAGCTTTGTCCATAAGCTGCTTTTCGACGCATCAATTTGCATTTTGACTTGACATTTTATGTGCGTTCCACACCACACCACAGCACCTAGCATGAATATGGAAGCGATGATCGAATAATCGTCGAAGAGACAAAAATACCCGTTTTTACTTTGACTTCGTCATGAAACAGGAAGACATTTCGCATTTCGCGTTTCGCATTCAACGGACGCGGCTTGCAAAGCAAAAAAAACGAACCACGAAGCGAGAATATTCGAAATCCGAACCGTTCCCCACATTTGCCAGCTAAAAAAAATTAGGATTGAAGCGTGTTCCGTGAACTGACGTCAAAAACATGACGTCAGCACTTTTTACTGGCTATAGAGGATTGGACTTTGGATATAAGGACATTCATGTTTTAGCAAACATCTACTAAACTGGAGACGTAGAAGACACACATTAGAAAGGAAGTCAAAAGGTATATTCTGTACTAGTTTTCGAAAATGTTTTGATACTTTCATGCCGACTTCCGTTGGGATACTTGGGATTATTCGGAATTATCATTTCCTGTTATACTCAATACTTCCGCTCCTTTGATAAGGAACTTCGCGTTGGCATTTCGAGGACAGTATTGATGCAGACATTACCTGCCATGTCTGATATACCTGATAAGTATTGACTTTATGGGTGCTTCAACGAATCCAACGAACCAACGATAGTTCGTTCTCTTATGTGCATATCAAGTCTGCATTAAGAAGTACTTGCAAGTAGGGATAATTTTATGAAGTCTTGTGTTATGAGGTTATGACCTAACGGATATTCCATATGTCGTTTCTTTCTTGACTTCTTCAAAATTCGTACTTACTATTAGGAATATGCAAGCCATGCAAGGGAAGGCGGACGGACCGAACAGGTGATGTGTTGCCAGAACCCAGAAGTCCAAGTGAAACAGTCAAAATTGGTAACTGGGAACAGTTGTTGGTTCAGACTGAAATTTGTAAGCCCTTGCTTGCTTCTTGCCCCTGCCTCACAAGTCGAAGTCACAAACAACTTCTCGAGTTGGTTGGCATGTCGGAAAGTCAGAATATCGGAATGCACGCAACACGCATGCGAACCGAGTGGTGTGACTCATGTGCTTGATAAAGATGAGAAGAGATGGAGAGAAGGAGCGAAGGAGCGAACCAACGTGTCAGCCGAGGGGTTGAGTTGAGCTTGGCACTAGCACTAGTATGCTACACTAGCAAACCGATCCACGTTCCACCTTCCACCAAAGCGTTCACACTCAAAGTCCACGCAGGCCACATATCGGCACATCCGCTCGCAAACCATATGTTGCTACGATTATACGCACTCACCTACTCAAGACTCACCAACACCAAGAAACTTTAAAACTTGTGTTTTGTGTTACGAAGTTGCGATTATGAAGAATCCTCTACGACCTCCACCTCCATGCTCTTGCAGTCCCTGTCCAAGTTGCAAGAGGAGTTAGTTATACCGGGTGGTCTAAAATTGGCGGAAAAACGCCAGGTACCTTTGTAGTTTATGTCAAAAGAATACGAAAATGCTGAAAAAGTCTTCGTTTGACCTCACAGGGTCCTCAAATGTTGAAATGTTAGGTTACAACTTACAAATATCGAAATGCATAATAAAATTATTTTTCGTTGCACAGCAGCTGTTTTAAAAGTCGAACACTTCTGCGAAAGTTTTGTTTTAAATAGCATCTAACCAGAGTATTCTTTGTTTTAACGTGGAACACGTTTTACCAAGTCGGTATGTTCACATTCTAGCAAACTTGCTCTATACCTAAAATGCTATTTGCCTCTCACCTCTAGTCTTATGGCACATATCGCGCATTCTCTCTCTGACGCATGATAAATTTCTGCTTGCTGCTGACATACGGGACTCAATTTTGCATAGAAACTGTGTAGTCAAGAGTGAGAAAAATTAATATCCTATATGCCAGTACAAGATGCCAGTATTACACGTGACCAGTAGCAACCAATCGCCGCTTTCGTGCGGCGACCGGCGACACTCGACAATATTGTTTTGTTTCTGGATTGCACCGTAAA
>JARJDQ010023635.1:0-12365 GCA_030264215.1 Geostiba sp. GC000077
CAAAAATTGGGATCCATGCCCACGCTGGCCATATAATCCCGTTCATCAGGAACCCCATTTTGCTCCAGAGTTAGATCATCTTTGAGGTCTTTGTCGAAGTACCGCCAAATATACTCATCGCACGAGCAATTGAAGATCGAGTATCGCTCCTTGATTCGCATAATGGTGTCCTCTGCGCAGACATTCACGTGTGTCTCCAAGCCGAACAATGGATTTATTATTCTTATTGGACACACGCGTGACGTTAACTTTCCTAGAACATACCTGAAACTTTCGTTTTATTGCCATTTCTAGCAAATCATATTATTGCACTTTACTTATCATCTTTCCACCATGGAGTGTGATCCATCGGTCGCCACTCTTCGTTGGGGACTTGCACATCGACATCTGGTATCCTTCCGTGCGGGATGTAAGGCACGCGGCAGCCGGAAACCGGATGTATATGGTATTTGATATCACCGGTGCGCTCATCAAACCATTCAGAAATATCTTTGCCAGCGAAAGTAATCAAGGGTTTGATGCAATCTTGGCCTTTGTATGCTTCAATCAATGGAGTAACATTAGCAACTTTACCTAAAAATGATACCCAGCAATCATTGGGTGTATTGTGAATTACGACTTCAAATGGTGCATAATAAGATGGACATTTGCCAGAATAATTGATTTCAGTGCCCATTTCGTGATAGATATATAAATAAAAATAAAAATATTTTCAATAATTTGAAAGATGAATCATGTCATTTTTTGCTAGAGAATTGGTTTGGTTACTCCCATTCCTAGATGGCGTGAACATTCCAGTAACGCCAAAACATATTCTCACATTTTGATCTGGTAATATCCATCAATTGAGTGTAATATAATTCAGAATATATTTCAAATAATCATAAAAGTATACTCAATGCATTGTTATTTAATTTTACTTTGAATAAAACTCATAAAGACCGATTATTTATGATTTTATTAAACATGTTTGGAAGCACTGGTCTAAAAAATTCAAGTTCACCGTCGCATCCACTCATCACTTTGCACTTTGCAAGGTTGCTTGCGTCAAGTCGGCAGACCTGCCAAATGTTATTTCTAGATTGCTTCAACGAGTCGTACGTGAAGACAATTATCTTCTGAAAAAATAGTTACAACAAAAATTATACATTATGTCGTTCTCTTTACGGTCCATCCTTTTGCAACTAATCTGTATACAGCTATTATGTCTAATAAGGGCGGAATGGAACACCAGAGACTTTATGAAGCGAGAACACTCACTTATCAAGCCATATCAAAGTAAGTACACTTGGGGTTTGCCCTACAAATGTAGTAAGTACTAACAAAGAACAATTTGTTAAAGCTGGATTGAGCATACCATTCTGGGATTTCATGGGACACACAATGGTAACAAATGACTATGTGCGACTTACTCCTGATAAGCAATCCATGTCAGGATCTTTATGGAATTCAGCTGTGAGTTTATCACTGGATTAAGGTATAACAGATATTAAAATGGAAATATGTTTGCAGCGTGTTAATGTTCGGAACTGGGATTTGCAAATTCACTTCAAAGTACATGGAAGTGGAAAGGATTTGTTTGGTGATGGGTTTGCAGTGTGGTATGCCAGAGACAGAATGCAAATGGGCCCCGTTTTTGGAAGCAAAGATTTATTCTATGGGTTGGCCATAATTTTGGATACTTATAGTAATCACAATGATGCCCATACTGTAAGTTTCAAAATGATTAAAATTATGTTGACAGTTTAGGAAAAAAAAGCTCATTCTAGCATCAACATCCATTTATTTCTGCAATGGTAAACAATGGCACTATGAGTTATGATCATGACCGAGATGGCACACACACCCAACTTGCTGGCTGTGAGGCAAAGTTCAGAAACTTCAATCATGATACTCATGTATCAATAAAATATGAGAAGGATGTATTAACAGGTTTGTTCCTTGTCTTACACTTAATATTTATACCTGGGTTGTTATTAGATAAGCAAAGTTTCCAAGCCGCGTTTTAGCGTTTTGGAGCGAGAGCAGATTGATTGGTTGACATTTTGAAATACGTAGTGGTGGGGATAACTTCTCGCAAACCGGTAAACCGCAAAACGCCGGCTTGGAAACTCAGCTTAAGCATTGAGTAAAAAAGCATGGGTTTAGGCAATGGCTTAAGGCTGTGGTTAGGCCAAGTTGACATTTCCAATTTGCGCCGTGCATGCTGTCTGGCAGCAAAATTTCGCATAACTTGTGTATAAAAATTAAAAAAAAAAAAATACTGTCAAAATCATTCATAGACTATTATGGTGTTTGTGTTGCTCATTTGTTTCAAAATGTTTTTCAACGAAAAGAGTCGTATAATGCATAAGAAAATATTATTCAGATATTGAATTTTAAATTGCAACCCTATAAGCTTAAAAATGTAACAAATGAAATAATCTTTCAATGCACAAAAGAGTAATTCAAAACAAGAAAAAACTAATTTAAGCATTCGATTTTTAAAACAGCTGCTGTGGAACAATAATTTTGTTATGCATATTTTGATATTTGTAACCTAAAAATAACAACTCTGAATAGACGCTATTTTAAAGAAAATTGACTTCGCAGAATTGTTTGACTTTTACAACATCTGCTGTGCAACTAAAAAAAATCAATTTTGTTATTATGCATATTTGTAACCTAAAAATTAAAAATTTGAGTCGAATTTGAGCGAATTTGAGGACATCCTGACGCCAAACAAAGACTTTCTCAGCATTTTGGAATTAAGATTATCGTTTTCTTTTGACATAAACAACAAAGTTATCTGCCGTTTTTTTAAATTTTCCGATTGTTTATACACAAGTTTTGTTGTACATTTTTGCCACATCGGGGCGCTATTAGGCAGTTGTAATGCTAAAGGAATTGATGATGAAACTACAACAAGCAATGCATAGCGTCAATACTTTTAAAAACATGTTCAAGAAATATTGACATACCTTCTTTTAATGTTGTGGAAAACCCAGGTTTTATCTATTGCGGATAAAGAAAGCTTTCTTATCTTCAAATAACTAACAGTAAACAGTGGCAAACTAGTATGTACAATTATTTCGATTTACGAATATTTTTGACCGCGGAATTTATATTACATACATCTTTATCATCTATCAACACTCGACAATGTACATATTATTGTTTAAAATTTCAGTATCCACCGACATTGAGAATAAAGCAGCCTGGAAAGAATGCTTTAGCGTGGCGGGCGTCAAACTTCCCACAGGATATTACATTGGCCTCACGGCAACCACTGGTGACCTATCAGATAATCACGATATTCATTCTATTCGGTTCTATGAATTGGATCTCCCAGAAGATGTAAGTGCATATTTTGAATATGAAAATTACTAAAAAACGCAATCTATCAAATTCCAAATCTTTCTATGTAAATTTGATCTTCCTGAAGGCAACCAATGAAGATCGGTCACAAATAAGCCCGTCGGCCACATACTTCGAACCTCCACGTGATCACGTCGAAGGTCCGAAGCCTTCGACGCTGGGAGGTTTCAAACTGTTCCTTCTAATGCTCATCGGGGCGTTGGCTATCATCACCTGCGTCGTGCTTGGCATCATGTTCTATCAGCAGCAGCAACAAACGAGAAAGCGTCTTTATTAAGAAACTCTATCTTATATTTTCCTTTGAATTCCCTTTACCCATTTATTTTCATTTCTATACAATACAGTTTATCACATAAATAACAAAAAGCATCTGTATCTAGTCAATCGAGGAATCAAAGTGTGCCAACAAAACAAATTTAACTAACATTGGGAATTGGAGTCAGCTGAAGAAGAAAAAAAAACTGAAATACCATACAGATACGTTATCAGTTTATTCTTTTACAATTTACATCATTGTTACAGCAAACATTTATTTTTAACTCGATTTTGTGTTTTCTCATTTCCTTCTTCTAGCATATGAACGTAAATGAGTAACTAAAACCAGTCTTTGCATGTTTCTATAAATCATTTTTAGTGGACTCTTGACTGATTCGATTGTATTACATCTGTGGACATTGTTACATGTTCATTACATTATTTCGGTATGCGGTTTATTTTTAATGGGGGCCAATAATTCTATGTATATTTTGCACCATCAAAACACTTATTTGCTATAACTGTCTACAAATTCTATTATTGGCGGGATCGACATTTTTGTATAATTCTTAATAAAGACATTAAATGTTTGTATCATATAAAGTAAAGGAATTTAAGTGTATGACTAGCACTCTCAAGTTATCTTTGATACATTTTATTCCGCCTTTTTGGTTTATATTTTGTTTGTTTAATTGTTAATATTCAGTGTAAATTTGAACGGCATCAAAAATATTGTGATTTTCGCATGACGTTTCTTTTAGCTGTGCATGTCCATTTCAGGTTGCTTTGGAAGCTTCTACACTGCCAACAATTACTTATTATTACAACTTGCTTGCATCAGCTACCAGTGATAGATGGAAAACATCAAAGGCTATAAATGGTTTTAGTCTTCGAAAATTGTAAATAGTATTCTGAATGGTTGCTTTTATTTTACGCATTGGTCAATGCATTAGACACATTTAGGCATTTCCATTCATTGGTTATCAATCGGAAAACTGACCATGCACTAAATGGTGGCTTTAATACACTAAATATAGATCGAAAGCATGCAGTCAAATACTTCTTTGACCATTCTTGCTGAACTGATTTTGTAAGGATACCGAGCATTGAACAATTACTACCGTTATTCTTCCCTTAATTCGAATGATATCAATCCGATTTATGTTGTTTACGCTGCGCACCGCCTCTCAAAGATGGACGGCCTCCCATTTGCATGCATACAAACCAACAAAACGTAAAAATGCGTCCCGCACGGCGCCGCCTCAATGTACGAGCACCTTTAAAACATACATAGGTTTGAAATAATTCGAATTAATAGAAGCATAAACGTAGTAAATGACGTAATCCGCACACAAAATAAACACCCTGCAATTATTATTACAATTTACGTCAATTCCTGTTGAATTTTTCAAATATAAATTATGCAATAGGAACTGACGAACCAACCAAACACCTTGAACTGTTTAAAGCCTGTTACAAATTCATTGAAATCACATAAAATAAATGTAGCCATAGGAAGTCCTATTAAAAAAAAACTTTCTACCAATTAAGTGTTTGCTCAACACTCTAATGTGAAGTGTACAATATTGTTGCTTTTATGCATATAGGTCAAAGTTGCTATAAGTAATAGATGCATATTTACTACTTCTACGAGTGACACATAGTTTGCCGAATACTTGGAATGAAATGGACATGACGCTTGTGCTCGCTTGTATGCAATCGGTTGCAATCCTTTGAAACGCGGCTTTTTGTTTGGAAGTTGCTTGCATAATATTATAAGTACAATTAATACGTAGATTCCTTCAACAACTTTTCGTCAATGAGTATTACATAGCGCAAGTCGACATCGCGTGCGGCCACCTTGGTTGGTCGTTACGCGTGACGATTGCTCTGGTTACATTTTAAGTTTAACATAGAATATACGTGATACATTTAAAAACATCGATAAAATATTTTCCTTCCTTCGTACACAGATAAAACAGTCACCATGGTTTAACAACGATATAGAATTCTTAAATATGTTCATCCCCCTTTCTTATGCAATGCTGCTGCATTCCGTGAGCATGACAATAAATTATACAATGATGATCGCGAACTAAAATGCAAAGGGCATACCTAGCATGAATACATTCTAAATTATGCGCATGAGTAATAAACGAATGATTAGAATAAGAATAAGTGTTCGTTTTAGAAAATCAATCTTTTAAATACACGTTGTTCAATTGTTTTGTGTTTATATTCAATTCGTCGGACATTCCTCAATAAAAATGTATCATTTCGGAAATGAAACTTTAGATTAGACGGTTGTCTCCCGAAATATTTTCACGGGGTTGTCAATATTCTTTATGTAAATATATCTCGTCACTGTTGACGAATCGATAACGCTATCGTTACTATTCGTATTTAGAGACGATGTTATTTTATGGTCCGCATTCCGTACGTTCAGGCCTGTTGACAAGTCAGAACATTTGTAATTTTCATACAAATTTAAACACTCATATAGCACGCCTAAAGCACTGCAAATAAAAATTAAAATCGAAAACACACAAATGTTACGCGAATGTGGAATGTTTTCGTGCTCACGTTTAGCAAATTTCTCAATTCTGGCATGTATTTTGAAAAAAGAGGAATGCATCAACAACATGGATTAATTAAATTTAATAGCCACATGCTGATGCTTCGTAATTAGTCACACGACAGACGATGTGAAACATGATCGTGTATTCGTCTCTCGAAAAATAGTAATAATTATATTTATGTACATTTAATATCACAGTATAAAACAATTCAAGACTGAATGTCATTTCGATTCGATGAGTGTCGAAACGAAAACATTCCGTTATCACCGCGTCGTTTCAATTAAATTCGTTAACAAGGCATCAACACAAGAAAAAAAATCAACACTTGCATCAAACGACTGGGCTGGGGGGCAAACAAAGCGGACATACATGTATGGAACTAAACATTAAATGTTAAGAATGCATACATCGATTATTGTATGTACGTTGGTTGGCATTAAAATGCAGAAGGGCAAAACAATGGGGATATAAACGTAAAATTAATCTAAGCTAATTCTAAATCACAAAATGCTACAGCAACATCTACATTCGCAAGACGTTTTACTACGCTCCACGTGATCGTCATCATCGCTATCGGACTTTTTGCGCGTGGCTTTCGTTGAGCGCTCATCGTCGTCGGTTTGTTCCACGAGCTTTGGTACTTTGAGCGGATCGGCCTCGCTATAGAGAAACCACTGGCTTTGTTCGTCGGGGTCGCGCAGCCGCTCGCCGCCATCGTCATGCAGGCGACAGGCGGCTGCGCTCGCCTGCAATTCGCTCATGGCGCGCGGCCGAAATGCCTCCTCGGCCGTATCACTGCCGATCGTAGGCAGCTCGGCGACGTGGACATGCTGCGACACGCTGCGCGTGATCGCCATGCTCGGCTTGGAGTTCTCCCTGAGGAACGTCTCCAGCCGCTTCTTCAGCAGCATCGGCGACACGCTCGTGCGCCGCAGCTCGCTCAGCGCCACATCCACCTTCTCCGGATTGGGTGAGTGCGATTCGGCGCTCTCAGGCGTGTACGGATCGTGCTGCAGCATGTCGCGCGTCACCGGCTCGTGCAATAGCATCGGATTGATCGTGATGTCGTTGGAGCTGTGCTTGAGGTAATCGCTCATGTCGATCACGTTGATGGTCACGTTTGCAAATTGACTACAGCACGGGCAATTCATTGGCAAGCAGTAACTGTTATGTTGACAACACGTAATAATACCTGAGTTGGTTAGGATTGACGTTCGTAAATACACCGGCTGCAAGAACAACAAATCAAACATATCAATCACACACCAAGGGGGCTGCAACAGCGGGCGGTAGGAATATCTTACAATGCTGACTCTGCTTTTGCTCACTCGTCATATACAGGGTGATCCTCAACCACGTAAAAACCAAAGAGGATGTGATTCGACATCGAATTTTGAGTGAAAAATCGTCTTAGTACTTTGTCTGTTTGACCTTGGTTTTCAAGTTATCCCCGATTAAAGATTTCATTCATATTTTCCTGTTTTTCTGACAAAAACACCCTGTATATCAAGGTATATCAAGGCGCCACAACGGCAGAAGTTGAAACGCAAATGAACAAAAGATCGTCTTACAACTAGCTTACATATGTTGCACTAAATGTTTGGCAATTATTTACTTGTGATGCAAGGGAAACTCATGAAAAGTACTTATGCACATGATCATGATTTGAAATACCTCTTCACTCGCCAATCGCATGCGACATGTGAAAATCCAAATAAACCGGCTGCAGGTACAGAATAAGAATCATACAGCCTTTTTCACTTCTTACGAGATTTTGACTGTATAAAACAGAAATTGTGCAACAAACTATCAAACAACGCTTACCTTGTGGTCTCCCATGCAAGTGTTCTGTCCCATGAGATCATATTCTATGTGGTCAGTCTCATCGATTAATTGTTTGGCGGTGTGGCTGAGGAGGACGCGATCGCACCACGCCGGGCAGCGCGTCTGCATGTAGCTCGCCGCCTTGGACAACGTCTCCTCGAATGGATACGACGGCGCGAAGGTTACTGGAAACTCGAGTAGCGTCTCCTTGAACGCGTCGACTTCTTTATCATATGGCTTTAACTATCCGAATTGCACATCGTTTAATTATCGAATACAACTACTACATAAAAATGGAAATCATACCCAATCTTCTGGCGGTTGGCTGAAAACTCCCTGGTGGTTGGCATGATTGAACTCCTTCTTGCCGACTGTGAGCACGGCGTCTTGGTCCTCGTTCGTATACTGCAGCTTGGAAAACTCGTTGTTCTTGTTGTTCTGTATTCGAACAGTCGTCAGGCCTTCGGTGAGTTTCTAAAGTTAAGCGGACGCAGTGTTATCATCGCACAGGAAATGTAAATCAGAGAGCGATGCGTGCGTACCTTGATAACGCCATCGGTGTCGGTGCGGAAGTTGAAGTCGCCGAAGAGGATGTACGGGACATTATCGTACTTGTCTTTGTGGAAGCGTTCCAGCGTGTGCTCGAGCGCGCGCCGCCGATTTGTGCAGTAAACGGATGGATACGTCTCCATAGCGACGAAATTCGACGCGTCGTGGAACAAGTGAATGTTGATCAGGTCAAACACAGTTCCCTCTATAGACCAGCGCGTACGTAGGAAACCTTTTCGTGACCATTTACACTGTATAACATAATCAGCAGATGCATTAAAATCACAAAAATAGAAACGCGCAAAAAATCAATACATAATAGGAAGGTCAGGCATGATGAATGCTCATTTACTCAATAACTGCTGTACTCACTTCTGGAAAGAAATTTTGTGGGAATTTTGACTTCTCCTTTGTTTCAACTGCTTCAATGTTTCCTGAATGTGTTTCCTTTCCAACACAAGGAACAAATTTAGCTTCTTTGAAGTTCCATATTTGCACATTTTCAACTGTTTCATGGATAAAGTAGAAATTTCCAAGAGCCTTCAAAATAATGCACAGCATTAAACCAAAAATCTACATACTTTATGGCAGGGCTTAAGCATACAGTGAAATGCTCTGCTGAGCTGTAATCTTCATCCAAGTAGACCCTAATTTTGTCATACAATCTGAGCTCATTCGAGGACATCAGCAAGTTGACAAAGTACTCAACATGTTTCATACTATTTTCATAGTTCTTCCCACCAACTTCCTGACAATGCAATGCAATGATCTTTGGTGACAGCTTTGAGATTGTTGCAAGAAATTCATCAGTCCAGACTTGCAACATTATCGAGGGCTAAAAAGAAAAGAAGAATGCATATTTACTATGTGCATGGATGTTAGTTTAGAATTTAGGGTTTCAGTTTACAGTTCAGGATTGTTGTTATTGTGATATGGTTGAATGCAAAGGCGACACTCACGTTTTCGAATATCGATCCCACATTCGCGGTGACTAGAAGCACGGGGATGCTGGAGCTCATTTTGGAGCGCTTGCAATGCGGCGACGAGTCGCCTCGATGCTGGGGAAACAATACGCCGCCGAGAAGAACGCGCGCCCGCCCGGGGTAATATTTCACTGCGCCGTGTCGATTCGCCTTGACGACGCGAAGCCGTCGCTCGACATCAACTAGTTATTGCGGCTGCGGCGCGCATTGCCGCCCCGTAGAGCTGGCGCGCATCCTTTCATTCACACGCACTGGCACAGTGCGACCGCGACCGCTCGAGCACTCTTTTCCGGCGGACGGCGGTATCGGTTACCCTCCTGCGCTTGCGGGCCACCACGACGGCGCCCACCTGTTTACACAATTTATTGTGTAAATACAATGCGGGATACGATAATACATTTACTCCGCGCGCAGCTCGAGATCGACGCTCATCGCACAATCGTGCCTGTCGTTCGACTGGCGCTTCGCGGGTTCGCGGGTCGCGGCTTCGCCTTGGCGGTTCGCGGCGTTCGCGCTTGGCTCGGGCTTGGGCGCGCGTTATTTTATTATTGGCGTGCGATTCGAGCCGTGCACGCACCGTGTCCGTCGCCCGTGATGCCGAAGCCGTGCGTTTGCGCCGAGGTCCCGAAGTCCTGGGTCTTGTTTGTCCTTGCACCTCGCGTTGCACTCCTTGGTCCTTGCTCACGTCTTGCTCTCTAGTCTAGACGCTAGAAGTCTAGAGTGCCGTGAATGCGCTAGCCGTTTTGACTGCGGGCCCGGCGGCGCGACGGTGCCCGGACAGCATGTGCCTTTGCTTTAGAAATTGGAATTGCTTCTTTAGTTCTTCTGTATATAGTTTGAAGAGTCGCATGAGTTGGAGTTACTTCAATATTTTTGTATTTGTCATTTTTTTGCATTGTCGTGCTCATAAATACAATGCAAGTAGATGAGATCAAGGATCAAGGCAAAGCTTTCTTAAAGCACCCTTTTGACGATCCGTTTGCAGACGAAAGTCCAATTAAAATGCAACCGAAAATTCAGCGCAGGACAAGATCCAAAATGACCAAGATCAAGATCAAGATCCAAAAATTTACACTTACAACAAATTTGCTAGAGTTAAGGTGGCGTTACACTTGTAGCAAATTTGCTAGAGTTACATGTAACAATTTGTACATCTGAGCCTCTGAGAGGATTGTAACAAGGTGCATATTAAAAAGCTTCTTCTAGGCTATCCGAATCCGTAAAGAAACTTATTAATTAAAAAATCACGCGTTCGGAAAATATCCATGCTTTTACGTCGAATTTCTTCGAAAAATCGGTGTTATATAGTAATATAGTGTAAACCCGGCATTACATGTAACATTGATGGATCTGAGCTTCTAAGCTCTCTCTAAGGGATGCAACAAGGATGCAATGAGGTGCATCCTAAACAGCGCCTTCTTGGCTATCCGAATCAGCAAAGAAATTTTAAAATAGATCACGCATTTGGAAAATATCCAGGATTTTACGTCTAATTTCATAAAAAATCGGTGTTATGTAGCAGATTTGTTACAAGTGTAAATCTGGCATAAGGATCTGCCGCCCGGAAGAGTCGTTAATCAGTGACGCGAAGATATTTGGTGACGCGTTGACGCGTTGACCCATTCTCACGTGGCAATTTTAGTAGACCGATTTTTGTTGATCAAGTAAAGTTGAATGCGACTTGAATGAGATTATGTTCACACGTTTCAACAGGAACTTGTATGATTTAGTTCGAATATAGCGTCGCCTGCTTGAAACGACGCTATGACGACGATGACGTCACAACTTGAACGACAAAAGTTGGAGCTCGTTCAAATTTACTTGATCAACTAAATAATAGGTCAACTCTGTTAAATCGGAAGTTCACAGCACATTTCATTCAAGTTTAGTTGATCAACAGAAATCATGGCGCGTTCTCACGAGGCGATGATACTTGATCGATTTTTGTTGATCAACTAAAATTGAATGCGACTTGAACGAAATCTTGTTCACACGTTTCAATAGAAACTGATCAACTATTTAGACCCATTTCACGACTCGACCTGTGCACTGTGCAGTATATGGCAGATATGGCGTTAAAGAAGGAAGTAGTACGAGTAGTTGTTCAAAAGGTGGTAAATAGTATATCAGTTTTGTTAAACAATGAACTAAAAATAATGTCGGCAATAAAAAATCGCAAGAAACGTCGTTTTTGGGTGCGACAGTGGATTTTAAGACGAAATCAATTGGGAGCATCTGCAGGAGCTGGCATTAGAGGATAAAGAAGGATATCGGAATTTCCTGAAAATTCTGAAAAGAAATTTGAAGAATTATTATGGAAAGTGCATGCATGATAACCTCAAGAAACAAGATACAGTGCGACCAATACTTTTGCTAAAATTAAAGCTAAATTAATGCAGTTTGTTGTTTTTTTTTCATCGTTCATGAAATGTTGATGATCAAGTGAGTAATCATGGAAAACATTTGTTCGGACCGCTCACAGCTCACCTACGTCACCCTCTTGAACGAAAAACGCTGACTTGAACGACTAAAGTTGGAGCTCGTTCAAGTTTAGTTGATGAACAAAAATCGGTCAAGTAAAATCGCCTCGTGAGAACGCGTAACTATGGTAACCAAGTATTGTAGTCGTAGCTACGGTGACGATTATTGGTTTGGTTTGGTTTGGTTTTACGGACTCGAGTGCAATCCCCTTTTTAGGGGGAATTGCCGCACTTAGGCCCCTTGGGCCCATTGTGCTTCCTCTTGAGCTGATGTCCAGATCCAGCCTGCCAACAGAGCCCATCTTGACAACCGTCCTACCCAACGCCCAACCTTCGAG
>JARJDQ010023645.1:0-12893 GCA_030264215.1 Geostiba sp. GC000077
CAGTGACCACTCCGCCAGTGCACGGGAGCTTAGCCATTGACATCTGGCCCAAGGAGCGAGACGTATTCACCTTGGCAGATGTCTCTCGCGACAAGGTGCACTACATTCACGATGGTTCAGAAACGCAGGAGGATGTCATCGGCCTACAGGTGGAGTTCACAGCCAGTGATATGTACATTTTACCGGCGTACCTTCAGGGGAAGTTTCGCTTTCATCTGCAAGTCATCATCGCGTCAGTGAACGATGCCCCAGTGATGAAAATCAACGCAAACACTGTACTACGCGTTCCACAGGTGAGTTGTGCTTACAAAATGCATGTCGATTTGGTTGCCTATTCCTATACTTATGTTCACTTAATAAAGACACTTGAAAACACGAATGTTTTAGTTTTTTTTACATTAACATTAACTCTTAATATTTACATCCGAATGTTGAATGGTTTTGACGCTGTGCACGCTTTGAAAAACAGCGCTGCTTTGCAAAAATATGCAAAATTTACGTAGAAACAAACAGCCAATCTAATCGCGTGACATTGAGGTTGAGTCGTGGGAGAAAAACAAACTTTGACTTACCATTTAGAACGATCTGGAAATTTTTTAATCATCCTAATGTTACACCTCACTTTGTTTGCTTTCAACATTTTCTTCTTTGCCAATAAAATGACCCAAAAATCTCGAAATCGTTCAAATTGCATGTTATAATTTGTTTATCTCCCACGACTCTAACCTATAATGACGTCACTTTAGATTGATGTATTTAGATTTTTGATTTAGCACAAGCAAGAACTTGCATCGCTTGCATGAATGGCGTTCACTTGATCATGTGCATATTTTTTGACATCTAGGGCGCGAAGAAGGTAATTGAGCCTGATTTACTCACCGTGCACGATCCGGACAGCGCTACATCGCATCTGGTATTCAGTATCTTGGACCCCGGTGCCGGGCACTTTGAAAATTCACATAAGCCCGGCGTCCCGATAATATCATTCTCGCACGCTGACCTTGAGCAGCGCGCTGTTGCCTATGTGCACCGAACAGGAGCTGCTAACGATTCCCAGGTGATCCTGCAGGTTTCCGATGGTATTGAGACCAGTTCGCCGAGCCGGGTCAGAGTTTCCGCCTTCCCGCAGCACTGGCGATTACAAAACAACACTGGCATAGTGTTAGTTCACCTGACTGCAGCATTGATCACGCCTTTCAACCTATCATTTGTGTCGAATGTGGCGAACTCCACCGAAAACGCTCAATATGTCATTGAACATGGCCCGCAATACGGAGTGGTGGAAGTGGAGAAGGACGTCGGCTCCTGGGAGAACACCGTGATCTTCACCAGCAATGACCTTAGGCAGCACAGAGTGCGCTATCGCCATGTGACGTCACGTCCGGAACTTGACGAGTTCCAGTTCCGAACTACCCTGAACAAAACTCAATTGTACACCTTCCGAATGTTGTTCGCCAAGTGCAAGTTGCTGCGGTTAAGCAATGATCACCTGCGGCTGAACCACAGTGTAGAGGGCGCTGTGGGTGTGGCCTCTTTGCAGTACGAAACTGATCCGGTGAGGTCCCCATCAACGGCAATTGTGTACATGATCAAAGTACCACCGGCTTTCGGGTATCTCTATGCCTCGGTCTCCAAGTACAGAATGAGGATCTACGACACCTTTAGTCAGGAGGACGTTGCGTCGTTGTATGTGAGATATCATCTCTATCGGAAGGGTTACTCTCAGATCAGAGACTATGTTGAGTTGATTATCTCAGCGCCAGGTTGTCGCAACACCACTACAAATCTAACCATAGAATTTGCTCCGGATGAGGAGAGTCTTCGCGTGATGCGCAACAAAGTAACAGTGCTGCCACTACAAGTTGAAGAGGGCGCCACCACTTCAATATTCACTACACATCTGGATATCAGAGGACACACTGATCTAATATTCAACATCACATCGAAACCGCAGCATGGTGTTCTGAGGGTGTCAGGTCCCATCAACATGCGTAATAATACAGATTTCTTCACTTTGCAAGAATTAGCAAGTGACCGAATTGTCTATCTTCATGACGACACTGAAACACGCCTGGATTCTTTCACTTTCATGGCGCTTTCTCTTCACGATGCAATAGAAAACTTCGAATATGTAGAGACTGTTCATATTGATATCACGCTGAAAAACGACAACGCCCCTGTTCGATTAGTAGATAAAACCTTCGGAGTAGTTGTTGGAGGAGCTAGACTCCTCACTTCTGTTGACCTAGCCTACACTGACGCTGATCTTGACACGAAACCCCAAGATATTATCTATACGTTTAAAGACCTACCGAATGGAGAGTTTCAAGATGCCAGAAGCCGAAACAAAATGGCGGAGTTTACGCAAGCTGATCTTGATGGGAAAAGGGTACTGTTTCAACATCGTGGACCCGAATATGGTAAAGTGAAATTTTGGGTAACGGATGGTCCGTATTACGTAAGCGGAGTATTAGAAGTGCAAGCATCGGCACCATTTGTCAGACCTGTGCTCAGCCAGCGTCTGGTGGTGCAACATGGCAAGGCAGCCATCTTGTCCCCCGAACACTTGAACTACGCAACTAACCTGTACGCTGGAGATGAGGATGTTGTCTATTCCGTGATTGCCAAACCTAGTTTCGGTCATCTCGGATTTAGTAACAATGAAAACAAAGTTTTGAAGGAATTCACCCAGAAGGATGTACGAGCTGGTAGGGTTATGTACAAAAATGACATTACTACTTCTTCAGCGGACGAGATTCGACTAAAAGTAACATGTCGCGATGCAACAAGTACTGCCCAAATTGGCGTGTTGATGCTTCCTGCCAGCTATTGGGAACCCCTGCATATTAAAACCCTGAGGCAGTTGTCTGTTGAAGAGTCTACTAGCGCTATTATTGATCGGAATGTTCTTGAGGTAAGTTTAGCTTCAAATTCACCCATAAATGTTTTACCCTAATTTTCAATATTTCTAAAGATTATTCAACCTCAAGTACCAGCTAACGCGATAACATATCACATCGCCGTTCTCCCTGAAAACGGCTACGTCAGCATCCTTCCAGCAGGCGGATCCGAAGATCACTCATCGCACGTGAGGTCCTTCACGCAAGCATCCCTTAACGACAATCGCGTCATCTACATACAATCAGTTGCCAACGAAACGCGTGATCGGATAGTCTTCAACATCACTAATGGAATGGTGTGGTTGCCTAACCTCGTGCTGGATATTCAAATCATTCCAGAGCGACTCTATCTAGGGAGCAGTGTTCTAAGCGTCTCGGAAGGTGGCGCTGCTGTCATAACCTCCGCTCATTTACATGTTGCCACCGATTATTACCGCTCACGAGTGACAGATTACGTTGTCCTAGAAGGCCCTTCCTTTGGTTGCGTGCAAATCCGCAAGAGATGCAATAAGCTTCACGGGTTCTCACAGAAGGAGCTCGGGGGTGGGTTGATACAATACGCGCATGATGGCTCTGAGAATCTGCGCGATGCCGTGGTGCTCATCGCCGTCGCAGGTGAGAAAAGAAGCATACCGGTTGTGTTGGACGTCCGCGTGCTTCCGATTAACGACGAGTCTCCCAGGCTAGTAAATAACACTGGTCTCACCATGTGGGAGGGTGGAGTCGCAATTATCACTCAGGAAGCGCTCGCCGCTGCTGATGCAGATCGCCCGAAGGAGACCCTGAAGTATCAGGTGATATCCAGTCGATGGGGCAATATCTCCCTGGTCAATGAGCCCAATACGTCGCTAAAGTTCTTCACACAGGAGTTGATTGACCGGGGAATGGTGGTGTTTAGACATTTGAGTGAGTAATATTTGCAAAAACCCAGTAAATCCCAGTAAAAATAGGTTGTTACTAAGGTTCTTGTTTTGTAGATGGTACCGATGGAAAGTTCACATTCAACGTGAGCGATGGCCTCCACTCCACTCCAGAGTATACCTTCAATGTGCGCGCGCAAAGGGTGGAGCTACACATGCGCCATCTACGTCCACTGCATATCTTTCCTCTCCAGCGGAAATTCCTCACCGCTGCTCATGTTTTAACAGAAGTCTCTGATTCGGAACGCGTGGTTGCGTACGAAGTATCTACAGGACCATCGCTGGGTCGTCTGATGATGGAAAGTTCCACTATGCCGGGAATCTTCAATGTGGTGTCGCGTTTTACGCAACATGACTTGAACAACAGTCGGGTGTTCTATGAGCATATTCATCCTTTCGCTGGTCTGTACGCCAATGATAGCTTTGTGTTTGATGTGCGGTCACATTTCGCCGAACCTTTGCTTAACAAGGTACACTCTTCTGTCATTATGTATTCTGTAGTTTGTTTGCCACCCAAATATAACCCAAGCGCATGCGTTGACTTTGTTTTGTTTTTTCCGCAGCGCATGAAAATCGACATCTCCGTATCATCCGGTGGTCTCGATGCGTATGTAACCATCCCGAAGATCCAAGTCGACGAAGGTGGCGTTACCCAAATCGTTCTAAACTTCTCCGGCGTGGTATCCTTCCTGGAGCAACATGCCGGAGTGCGTGCACCAGTAATTCACGCCTCAGTGGAACAACCCCAACATGGAACTGTCTTTCTGCAGCCGAACGAGCATAATCAGACTACCTTCAGCGCATCGCAGCTGGAAACCGGTGCGGTGCACTATCAGCATGATCATTCTGATTCGCTCGGAGATAACCTGTACTTTGCGCTCTACCTATTGCCAGGGTACATTACTCTGTGCAACTTGACTGTGCCAATTCGCGTGACACCAATTAACGACCAACCATTCAGGTTGGTAACACCAGCTCCTAACCTGGTAGTGGTACGTGGTGAGAACCACACAATCACTAGAGGTGAGCTCTGTACTGAAGACGCAGACACTTCTGCTGGGGATCTTCTCTATGACATTATCTCTGGACCAGCGGAAGGACGAGTTATCTTGCTACCAGCTGGTGTGCCAGTTAACCACTTCTCACAGGCCGATGTCGATGCAGGGAAGTTGGTGTATACTCACCAAGGAGGTGCGCTTACTGATGATTTTCATCTCAGAGTCTGGGATGGTAAATTTCGACCTGAGTACACTGTGTTCAGTGTTCGGGCACTGGCGATTAACCTCGAAGTGAGCGGCGGTTTGCCTGTCTTCATCCAGCAAGGAATGAACGTGGTGCTTTTATCACCCAAGCAATTTGCGGTGAAAACCAACGCCGATCCCGCGAAGATAATCTATTCGGTGTCTGCCTCGCCCAAACATGGCGTACTCTACGTTAGAGATGCGGCAGCTGATGGGTTTGCTCAAAGCGATCTGGACGCTGATAGGGTCATGTATATGCAGAGGGACATGACCACTGCTAATGACAGTATGACTGTCAAGGTCGCCATCTTGGGCATGAACACCTCCAATGTTGAACAGACACAATCAGTTCATGTTGATATCCGAGTACAACCATTAATGCAACTGGGAAACTGTACGGTGATAGCTGGTGAGGTAAACAGGTTGAGTCTCCACGTCCTGGATGCAACGCCATTGGCCAAGTTAACGGGCGGCAACCCCAGGTACACCATAAGTAGGCAACCGCAGTTCGGCGAAGTGCGCAAGATCATACGAAGTTCAGGCGAACGAAGAAACGTTCTAAATACTTTGGTAACAGCGTTCACCCATGAAGAGGTGCAAAGTGGATTGATTTACATCGCTGTGCGCGATATCGAGGTGGGATGGAGGGGTTCCCCAGATCGGTTGGGCTTCGTCTTAGCCGCGCCTATATTCCAGCCAGCGGAAGGAGAGCTTAAGCTTTTAGTTCGCTCACCGTTGCATAATGATGTTCATGCTACTTTACCAGGACCGAACGATCCAGCTGGACATGAAGGTGGCCTACATTTTGCGAGTCCTAATATGACTCGGGATTACTTTTTAATTGGTGAGTCAACCATCATCCGATTATTTTTGTTCTTCAAACTAATATATTAATATTCTAATGTTTAAACTTTTTTTAGTGAGTATGGTTGCTGGAGTAGTTATACTTGGCGTAGCTGTAATCATCGTCATCAAGTGTCGTTCTTTCGACCCGGACGAGCTCGCCAAGGAAGCAGCTCTACAGCAACCACTCCCATTGCCCCGCCCACCTGACCGCCTCATGTCGGCATCCCCACCACTCAAGCATCAAACCTCACCGACGACAACGCTGGCAACGCCGCCGCATTGCAAGGTGACGCCCATTGACGCCTCGACCAGATATCCCTACGGCTCCGACGAGCATTCGGCTGACGAATGGAGCTCCTGCGATGCTTCGGATCCATCACACCCTGCTTCCGGTGGTGGGGGCCGGAACAACATCATGTTGCGTCGGAATCAGTACTGGGTATAAAGAAAGCCCACATTTGGACTTGATAACATAAGCAGTGCATTTTATACCAATTTACCAGTAATTATTAGGTTAGGGGTGGAGATCTCTGGGTGTGTCGTATTTAGTTGTCCCTAACCGCCATTCTCATCAACTTTCTACTCATCTGCTCATCCCACAAAGCATCACGATCACTAATACATATGTATATTACTACACACCTACACGCTATTTTGAAACATTCTCATTTATCATACTCAGTGTTTATTAAAGGCGTAGAGCAACAAAATGTTCAAAAATGTTCAAGTTTTAAACTTCAATGTGTAGATGACGTGACGTGAAACATGAAACACAATTGTCGGCTGAAGAGTGACTTAAATCAACCTGCTCGATTTTTATTGCATAAATGGTTCAACGTTTAACACATCATTTTCTTTACGTTTGAGACACTAAAGCGATATGTAAACTTACCAAATTTAAAAACAAAATTGGGTCGCATTTTCCTTATGCAAAAAAAAATCGAACGGAATTGAAGTACAACCAAAAATATGCAACCATTGCCAAAGTTACTTACCCATAAGGTGCATACGCAAAGAATGTTACTAGTTTTAAGAAAATGTGTGTTTTTACAAAGCGAATCAAAACTAAAGCAACCAAAGTTATATCCAAACGATATTAATCATACACTTACCTAACCCTGTTTGTTTGCCATTATTCTAGTTAACGTTGACATTAACTAATATTATGTACTTGTACACATTTTATATTTACATTTGTATTTTATATCGGCGTATTATTCCCAAGTTCTTTTTATTATTAAATTAACAGATTAAACATTTATTCACAAGTGACGCGTTTTTTTTTAAGTAAATCTTCAACAAGTTTTGCTAACGTACCTCCCACGTCTCTAACCTCAATCTGATTAGATTTATATTGATAAGTGCAGGCAGGGGCTCGCCCTCTGGTGTCAAATTTTCACACTGTTTTGAGAGGTACACTTTTGAATCCAGTGTCAAAAATGCATATGATCATATGGACCAAATATGTTTTACTACCTATATGTAGCGAAATGACAAAGACCATAGAACCTACATATAGGTAGTAAAACATATTTGGTCCATATGATCATATGCATTTTTGACACTGGATTCAAAAGTGTACCTCTCAAAACAGTGTGAAAATTTGACACCAGAGGGCGAGCCCCTNAAGCAATAGGATTGAAAATTTCCACAATGATAGAACATACTTTTTGACGGGTTTTACTATCATCTGTGCTTCCCTCGGGATCATCGTTCAGGAGCTAACGGGAATAAACTAGCGGGGCTGAACGGCGCCCTCTGGCGGTCGCGTAAAAACAGTTTCCGAAACGCATAATGGCTAGCAACAAGAATCCGAAGAGAAACTTCAAATCGCCCAAGTGGTTTGGGAGCTATCACCGAATCTGTATTTTGAGCTTTGCTTTTTATGCTCTCATACGCCTGCAGTTTCATATGGGCAATGTTCGAGGATAAATGAAAAGCACGGTATATTTTTTTTGCTCATCCGAATTTTGGGGGCCGATGTTTCGTGTTACGCGCTTCGTTTGCTGCCGCTCCTTGCTCGTCCTGACGATACATGGACAAGTCGACATCACGACGCAAAAGGGTTAGCCGTAACCGAATCGCGACACACATCCCAAAGTAGGCCGTCGCTGAGAAAAATTTTATTGGATCGTATAAAAACAAGATATAGAAAACGCTGCTCGAAGCAAACCGAGCGTGTACTTCCATGGTAAAGCCCCCCCCCCCCCCCGCATCACGCTTCAGAGATTACACACAGTCGACGAGTGTAATTCACTCCTGCGCCGCCGGAATTAAATTTCAGGTACGGCACAAACAAGTTGCGAGTTTCACCTCGTCGTGGCGTATGTGCACATCTTCACATTTCAACATTTCCATATACAGTTCGGGGAGAAAATAGCAAACAAACGACTTTTACTTGCTTGCTGCTGTACAATGGGGCGCGCACTTCAAACGAACGCGGAGCTGGCTAAAGAGCACGAAGAAGTTACCCCAGTTGCATATTGCTACAAGTACAACTACTTTTGGCAACGGCAACAGCGCCTAGTTGTATGTGTGCTTTAATCCGCCGCTTCTACGAATATCCAACGAATTGCGAATGCTGGGAAGCATCCGACAACAACGGAAAGGGCGCAATTTTCAAATGTTTTGACGTTTCAGTGTGTTTACTTGTAAATAGTTCGAAAACTCTTTATCGCACTTAAAAGCTCCTTTTGTAGCATCTCGCAAGTGTACCTTTTTCAAGGTAAAAAAGTTTTATTTTATATTAACACGAAATGTTATTCTGGTACAAAATATCATGTCAATAATTTCATGATCACATTGGCACTAATTTATGGCGTTTATGGAGAGCCCATCCGCAAGCGCTTAATAAATCTTTTCAATGCTTCGAACTTCTCAACGACTGACACGACACTTACGGTACGGAGAAGAACGACGTCGACGAAGGCGAATAAAAAAATGAAATAAAAGCAATGTTTATCTTCTCTGTCGTTGTGAAGCGCTACAGAGCACGAAACAGACGTTTCCACTGGCCCAAGATCAAAGAAAGCAATTATACTTCAAATAACGAAGCAATTACGGACAAAAATGTGCCGACTCACGCTCAACTATTTTTGCAAATGTAACAAAACACATACATTTTTATTCAAACGGATACTAGAAAAATCTTTTAAATAATTATTTTTAAATTAATGTATCTCTTTTAATTAAAAATTTACTATTTTCCAGACATAGCACAAAAATACTACAACATATTTGATCGTAATCCATTCATTAAAATATCATTTCCACATTGCGTGCTTGTGCGCATTACATATCCCCATTCTTCGGCATGTTTCCTATTGTTGTAACGAAGATTGGCAACAGAAATATTTATTACATCGTCGATAACCTAGACATGATAGCAGAGGAAGAATTGGCAGAAGTTGTGGAAACATAGAGGGAAGGTGTGTTTTGCGAAGGCTGGCACGAATATTCTTCATGGTGAATGCGCCGGGCACACAGCGCATAAAAACGCCGAGCGCTCACCTTTTCCAAATTAATTTTGTTTCCCTTCCATACATGTTCCACATCGCATTTCAATTCCATTATATTCCGACTGTGTTTTTCCCAGGGCCCTTTTTACGGTATGCGTAAAATAAGAGCATTGGAATAAAATGAAATAAGCGTGCTGCGAAATAAAAATGGAATAAAACCTCGTGATATTGCGCAGCGCAGAGGAGCACCAAGTCATTAATTTTAATGAAAACGCATTTGCTTTTTAATTATCATTATCGACTCGAGGCCTCAAATGTTCAGGTAATAATACGAATATTATTCCGCGATTGGATACACTGATTTTAACAACAGTCACAAAAATGTGTTTGTAAACAAACATTACATACGCCTGGCCATAAGGGATGGCAATGAATAATATGAATACTTTTATCATTAACTTGATTCATTACTCCATTAAAAAAAAACTCGAAATTAATATCAAATATAAATCGTTGATCGGGACTTTTTTTTCCTTTACGTGGAAAAGATGTGATGGAAAATCATTTGCTTGAGTTTGAGTTTGGTTTGCTTTCCTTTCTTCTGTGTGAGATTTTTTTTCAGAAGGTTTGGGCTGATATTAAAAGGCATCGCTCATTTGCCAAAAAAAAAAACGTGCATTTCTCCTCCGCTCGCCTCACACTTTCCTGCGGTCGCTTTGATCTTGACCTCAGATTTCCTTCCCGCATGTCTGAATGGGCACTCCGAGATTCGGGGCCGAATTGGAGACTCGGAAATTCGCAGATTTCATTTCATCGAACACGCACAAAAAAAATTCCACGCAAACTTTTCTTATTACCACACCCACGACTACGGATGAGCAGGAAAAACTTTCAAAATGAATAATTTTATTAATAACGCACCATACACAAGGAAAAAAAGCGAACTTTAATTTTGCAAAATATTTTATTCCGTATCTTTGAGAATTCCATTTTTCCCTTTCGGTCGGGTGGAAATATTTTTTTTTAGCTTGAGTAAATCTTAGTAATAGATTCTTCTGATGGTGGTAGCCCGATATTTCGTCTCAAGACGTTTCCGAGCTGCGCAACTTGCTTGTGTATTGCATAAATTGCTCTGCGGAGACATTACCGACGCAGCGCGCAGAGTCGAAGCAAATATCGACTTCGCGCAAGGACGAAACGCAGAAAGTCGCAGCCGAATGCATAAAGAAGGTATAGAGGTGGAGGCGAGTTAGAGCAAAAACGAGGTAAAAGTTTTTCGCTTTCCGCGTCGAGTTTCACATGGAAGATGGCATAAAGCACCGGTACTAAATAAGGCATGATGTAGATTGGTAGCAATGCATATTGCTGCTCACTCATAAGTATCAAGACCATATCAGAACATCGGGAAAATCGATATTTGCTCGCTATTAAAAGTTCTACGTAACTTATTATAACTTTGTCTAGTACAGGGTGTTTATAAAGTCATGTAAGAAAATTACGGTTCAATTTTTTGTCAATACTGTTTACTTTTTCGTATACTTAAATTTCATCCGCTCAATACAATTTAATTCAACAAGTCTTCGTTTGCATTCACCAGGAGTTCAAAGTTTTTTAATGTTATTTAGGAATATCGAAGCTGCGAACAATTGAGAACGTTTTCCCAAATTTTCGTTCGTTCGTCAAATAGTATAGGAGAAGCATTTGTTTCAGTTTCAAACATATTCGTCTCCCGGCGCCTCCACCAACATTTTCATTTTATGGACTAGTTTTTGGTGATACCTCGGAAAAGGGAATGAAATTTGCCCACTTTCATCGGTTAAAATTATATGTCTCAATTATGTAAGTTTATGAGTTATTACTCATTGATAATAGCCAATTATTTTTTCTAAACAAATTTTTATTTCTCTTGTCATTGAGCAGTATGAATTTGATTATTCTTGCTTCTTAGATGCAATGTGAAATAAACCAAATTAAGAGAAATTCCAATGAGGATAATTTCATAATTGTGGTTGTTCTCATTTTTGAGTTATTGGGCGTTTATTAAAAAATATTATCAACCTCTCTTACTCTTAACATTTAGCAGTCAAAACGATAAAATTCTCCTCAATTCATTTTGTATAAATCTAGCGATAATTATTGCAATCATAAATTAAACACACTCAATTAACTAATCAATCAGTTGTGCAACAAACTTTCAACAGCAACATTTTAAAAATGTCTTGGAATATAATACCTGCGTGTGCAATACGGATTGTGATAATTTGCATATCATTTGGCGATGCGTTGGTGCGTGCGTCAAATGCGTAATGATTCCTATAAACGCGCATAATCGCCGATTAAGGGCTTCCAAGTTTACGGATCATGTATTCACATAATGCAAGAGCGACTCGACCGAAAATCAAACATTTGCATTTCAAGCCCCACATACCAAGTGTTACCAACAGAATAAATTGAGCATTGAGGTTATGTTAGGGTTATGGTGATATTACCTTGTGTTGCACTTTATGTTCCTAGGTCCAGGTAAGAGTTGAGGAGCACAAATTTTAGCATCCGTCTTGAAACATTGCATTGTCACTGGTTGTCGCGTTGTCTCGGTGGCGGCGTTGGCGGCGCTGGCCGGTGTTTACATATCCCATAGTGCTGGCGTCGCTCCCGCGACTTGATTAGGCAATCGCTGCATTAGCGGTCAATTAATTCGGCGGCGCGGCGCAGTGTCCGAAAGGTCCGGTCCGAACGCTCCCAAGCGCATTGTAAATGTCCTGGAGTCTTGGAATGCTGGAATCCTATAAATTCCGCAGTACCCAAACTATCCAAAATTATTCGGCGATGAGAAAATTTAGCACATTTTGTTATTAAAGACTCCCAAGGGAATAAAACTTTCACTTAATTATTTACAATGCACTTAACGATAAGATAAATAATTGTTATTAATTATTTAGAATTTCACAAGTTTTCATCCATTGCCAAACAAGTTTAATTCTTCCTGAATCGTGCTTTTTCAGATTTTTTTTTTTACTTCTTCACTTTTTTTCAGGCTTGTTTTGTTTTGTGCTTAATTATGCAAGTTGGGTTGGGTTGTTGGCCTGTTATGTCATTACTTTCTCACTTGGTGTGAAATTCACCACTCGTTTGATTTTAAAACACGTACCTTGCTTTCGTTTACGCTTACGGCGAAACTTGCGACAAAATATGAAAACTTTCTGCGGCGGCGGCGATGCGGTTGCGGATACGCGCGCGCGTCTTTGATGGGCCGACGGCGATCAAAGACTGACTTTGTGATGGGGCGCGCGCGCGCGCCCGCGTGCGTGGGGCGGCCGGGCGGCCGCCGGCCGACCGCCGCCGAGTGCGAACGAACGTCGCACGATGCGACCAACGACATCGACACAACGACATCGTGAAGTATCTAAGCATGGCCTAGGTATTTTCTAAATATTGTGTTGCAACCTAATCCAACCTTAACAAAGCATTTTTAGAGTAAAACTAAAAATATTACCATTGGAACAGGGGAAACGAATAAATGTTATTGTT